>CABHPP010118727.1:30955-45600 GCA_902168425.1 Peromyscus attwateri
TCTATCTATCTATCTATCTATCTATCTATCTATCTATCTATCTATCTATCTATGTTTGCATTCCCCTCTCCCAGAATGAGTTTGAAGGTCCGAGCAACAAGACTTGGCTTCTTCTCCTTGGCAATCTCATGCCCCTGCTGCCATGACTTGCCTTCTCACTCCCTGTTTTCACTGTGACGCTGTCAGCTCAGGGAAGCCTCGTCCAGATGCCCAGGCTCCTCTGTCCTCTCCACCACACTTGACGCTCTTGTTAACTTTATTTTTCTTTAGTGTAACTGTCACTAGCAGTGTTATTTCCTTCCCCAATCTCTTGCAGTCAGGGCTCTAGAACTGCTCTCACCATGGTTGTCGGTGCCCGCAGCCGAGACTGGCATGGGTTGGTACAGTTGACCTCCAGTATCTTGGATTGTGTACCTGTGGCTTCAGCCAATGTTCTATCAAAACTATTCAGGAAGAAATGACATCTGTAGCTTTTCTTTGTAATTATTCAAGGGGCAATACAGTATAATAAGTATTGCTGCATCATTTCAATCGTGTCAGACGTGATAAGTAATCCAGGGTTGATTTAGCATCCTAGGGGAGTACATATGTAGATTATATGCAAATTCCATGCTTTTAATATAAGGAATCTGTGCATCTGCAGATATTGATGTCAGTGGGGTCCCTGGAGCCATCTCTCTTGCCTATGGAGGGACAACTGTGCTCAAGAAGGATTTGTGGAACTAATGAATTAAAATCATTGATCTTTTGACTCAAAACAAAAAAAATAACTTCAAGAGCAATCATGCTTAAAATGGTACTCAGCATCTAGGAGTAATGTCTCAGTCAAAACAGAGAGAGTATTGAATGAGGGTCATGTGAACTGCACTTCAGCCTAGAGGTTCTAATGTATACCCAGCCAAACATCTCCCTTTCCTACAAGTAGTTATCCATCATCCTCGTGTGCCTGGCTAAGAGGGCTTGCATGGGAGACTGAAGCCACAGAGGTAGAAGCTCCAACTTCTGAGAGTGGGTAAGTGGGGCAGTTGGTGGTGGCTGAGCCATCATTCACACTGAGCCAAGGATGGGTTGAAACTGGAGTTAGAGTGTAGGGGGAGCTTTGTTCCTGCTTCTTCTTTCTCCTTTCAGACCACAGCCACATCATCTCATATCAACTTGGTCTTTCCCTTGAAATTATCTGAGCTAGAAGATGGAAATTGATAGACAATGATCTTCCTCCTTCACAAAGCATGGTGATCCTGGCCATCCACAGGAGCTTGATTAAGTACAATGCCCAGGTCTGGTGAAGACACCTTACACACACAGGCATCACTGGAAATGTGAACAATGGTCAGTGGCTCCTTCTCCTTTCTCACTGCTGTCTCTCATCCGCAGCTATTCTGCACACAGGAAAAGAAGGCGCAGGTTATAGATTCCGTTCACAAATTTTTCCAAAAGTAACTTGACATCGAGTATCATCCTTGGGTCTTTAGATTATGGGGATTCCCTGAAGGAAATTTCATTTATTCCTGGGATGAGATATTGGGGGGAGATCTATATGTTCTGACAATCCTAGGTGCACACACTGCTTGCAACAACAGACAGTTTCTCCATCTGCCTTGTGTGTGTATTCAGGGTGTCCTTGGTGCTCTGTTTACCACGGGCATGATGGGCTGTATTCTACTTCCTAATGCCGAGTACAGCGAGGGATTAGTGTACCCTCTCCAGGCCCAGGGGTCAGGGGGCCTCCCAGGAGGAAGTAGTCTCCCATGCATTGCTGTGTGGCAGGTGGAAAAGAGAGCAGCTCTATCAAGAAGAGCATCTAGTTTTTACTGAATCCCTAAACACTGAAGCCAAAGGTGGATGCAGAGGGGCATGTGTGACAAATACGAGAGTGTCTGCTTTATTTCTTATGATTGGAGATGACACAGAGCTCCGTATGTATTTGCTACATGACTGACCACCCCGACAGTCTTTGGGGAACCTGCCACTGTCAGAGCAGCATGCTGTCACTCTTCTGGGTCGTCATTCCCAGTAGACCTGCCAGGTGTATGTCGGAGCCCAAGAAGAAGGGCAGAGCCTGGTCAAGTTACCGGACTGTGTGGGTGACCTACATGGTTAAAGGCAAAGCCAAATACGGTTGTTTTAAGGCACTAAATATGTTAATGACTGATAGATCAAGGGTCAGGATGGTCAGGGGTTCAAAATTTGGCAGAATTTGAGAACTCATTTCTACCCAGCAATCTGGGGGAGAATATGGCAGTGTGGGTGGGTCTGGCCGAAATACTCCTGTAACCAAAGAGGTAAGCAGCTTGCTGCCAGATACTACAATTCAATTTCTTTCACAGGAGTGTGGTAAGTGTGGATCTGAGACCTGAGGAACACACTGGCATGTTCCAGGCATACATGTTGAAATATCCATATATCCACATTCTTTTAAAAAATTTGTGTGTGTGTGTGTGTGTGTGTGTGTGCACGCACATGAGTGCACATGTGTGTGTGTACTCAGATGTATTTGTGTGGGTATGTGCATGTGTGAGTGCTGGTGTCAATAGATTCTAGAAGAGGAAGTTGAGGTCCCCTAGAGCTGGAGTTAAAGTGGTTATTAGTACCTGATGTGGGTTCTCAGAACTGCACTTAGGTCATCTGTAAGAACAGTACATGCTCTTAACCACTAGCCATCCCTTTGGCTCTGGTATCCAAGTTCTTGTGTCTCATGGTAAAGGATTGCACCAGGGATGCACAGGTAGACATAATAGAGACAATTTAAGAAAGGGAAAGTACTCCCAAGAATGAGACAGGGCCAGTGAGCTTGGGGAAGGCATTCACCCAAGTGGGGTGGGCCACTAGCATCCTGGCCCTCCACATTTACAGAGCTTCCACCTCTTCCATATTTGTATACCGGGGGCTTTTCTTGTGGAAGCTCTATCTGGTATGTGGAGCTGGGGTAGGGACGGGCTTCCATCCAGTCTCTCTCTGCTCACGGCTTTCTTTCATCTTGAGTCAGGTTTCAAGTCTCTATTCTCTTCTGCAGGAACGTGTCTAGGTTCTGGCTCAAGGGGTGAGGGAAAGGCAGCCAGGACTGGCTCTTTGGACTCTGCTCCAATTTTGACTGCAGCAGAGATGGGGAGAGGCAAGCTTTTGGGGATCAGATCCCTAACAATTTAGGTAGGAGATGTTACCAAGCTGGGAATACAGTGATGTGGAGACTCCAGTCACGTGGATACAATGCTCACACTTTATTGGCATGGCTGTGTGATCCAATACCCTTTTCTGGTGCTATAGAATCCAGTTACACTAGTGACTGGGTGATACCTGGGGAATAAGAAAGACTGGATTCCGGAAGGTGGCCCCTTGGCATCACTGGGAATTCTGAAAGATTCCCGTTTACCTTTTTGTTTATCATTTTGGGTCCTGATGTTGAGGGCTTGGTGGCTTTTGCTCAGAGCACTTTGCTATGTGTGTGAAGTGTTCTTAATTAATTCCACAGATGACAAGCATCCACTCAGTGGCCCCCTTCTGCTTTACTCTTTCTGGAAGCTTTGTGCTTATCTGATTTCCTCTGTGGTTTGATTTGGAAATGTTTTGGAAACACGTCATGGGAAGACTCTCATTTGTAATATTTTAAAGTTAGATTCCAGTTCATTGAAAATATTAATGTTTTCTCAGCTGGGTGAGTTGTTGCATATTTGCTTCTATGTATTTGCTTTGGTTCTTAGTCAGAAAATTTAACCCAGCTGAGTAGGTTTTCTTGGACTCTAAGGTGCAAAGGGACAGGGCGAAGTGGAACATCAGGCTTGTGATTCCAGGCTGGGCTACAAGTGGCTCCCACTCCAGCCCCCCTTCCACTCTAGTCCCCCCATGTACCCTCCAGCAGGAGGGAGGACAGGGCTCTCTGACTTACAGTGCAGATGGGTCTCCATAAATCCATCCTAAGTAGAAAATAAAGAAGTCACTTGCCTCCCAAGAGTCACAGCTTAGCTGCAGTGTCCAGATCCAACTGTCTTTTACCCGTGATCATGTGGCTGACTGGGAGCTGAGGCTCTGCCTCTGCCCAGTATCACAGAAGAGTGCAGCACTGTTACACATCACAGGCCCAGGGAAAGAACGAGAGCCAAGATTCCAAGGACATTTTCTACTGACTGCCAATCAAAGTCATGTCATGGTCTAGTTATGGAGAGTCGATGTTCCAGACCCAGATGCTAGCTGAGCTCCTATCATCCCTCTGTGTTTGACCTAACATCCTTGTGACTAGTAGATAACTACTCACAATAGTATGCTTTTGGAATGTACAAACAGACCCCCATCTTCAGCCAACCCCAAATCTAGGGATGTCATGAGATAACACTTGAGGACTATAGCAGAGACTTTCCCCCTTTGCCATCACTTGTCTACCTGCCTAGCCACTTAATATTTTCACTTATATGTATTTAAATGTCTTTATTTATAGTTTTATTTGTTCTGTTACTATAAAACTTCAATACAATTGTTATCCCACAGGAACACGGCATTTGGGCACTGAAACTCTCTGTTCCAGGGCCATGGTCACTCATATTTGGCTCCAGAACAAACCAGTTCTTCTTCCCTTTGAGGCAAGAGGTGTGTTTTGTGTTGTGCTGTCTGTGTGCACACAGTGGGAAATTGTAACAATACATCAAGGTTTGGCGCTTAATGGCTACTTACATTTCTTTTCGTTGACGGTGGCTTTAGTACATTAAAGACGCAGCTACTCTAACGTGGAGATCGGCTCCCAGTGACTAGGTCCTGTTGCTCTCTATCCAGTCCTTTTCTGTCAGTACAGTTTTGATTAAGGCCGACATGCAAGCCAGAGAGACAGAGCATTCCTGATAGGTAAGTCACTTACTGGGGACTCACTGGGGATGTGTGTGCTCATACACCACATGGCACTTCCTCTGCCCTGATATGTTGTAGTTCACTGACAATATCTGCCTCATTCTCAGAGGATTTCATTCATTGCTCACCAGTGGGTGGCTGCTGCTTACACAGGATGCTGCCCAGTGCCTCTGAGTAACCTTTTGATAGCCATTGAATACTGCTCACTGTGTGTGGAAAGATACAGAATTTTAGATGGTTTTTAAAATCAGTAGAATTAACTTTTTCCTTTGGGACTGAAAAGAACCACTGGGCAACACTTTCATCTAGAACAAGAGTCTTTTAATGTCCAGGAAGGAATTCTTGAATGGAAAGACTGGAACTAAGCCTTCAAGAGTAGAAGGGATCTGTTGGATTCTAATTGCTTATATCCCAAACAGAATTTATTACATGCTTCTGCCTGACCTTCAGCTGGGTACAAATTGAAATGTCAGAATTGATCTCCTCCTTAATTTATGACATTATGACAAGGAACAACAAACCTTTGTTCCCCTGCCTGTCGGAGAAACTGTCCCTGGATTCTCCGCTGAGAGGCATTTTCATATTCTGGGAAAAGTCTCTTGAACATGAGCTTTTTCGGAAGTCATGATGGTGTCTCTAGAGGGAAATGTGATGTTTGATTGTTTGCAGGAGCAAAAGCACACCTTGTGATGGACAGTGGTCATGGGCGGGGCTCTGAGCTTCAGGGAGAAAAGCAAATGGACTTCTTCAGGTTGGGCTTCGGAGTCCTTCCCATGACTAGTAAAAACAGCAAAACGGTTACGTGGAAAATGCCAAAGCTGATGGCCCTTCTAAAGTGGCCTCATGCTAAAACAAGAGCCCTGTTGAAGTCTAACCCAAAAGTGTGGTTACTTCTGTGTTAGTTGTTTTACACAGAGGGGTGAGCTGAGGAGTGGTTGATTTACTGAAAGTATCTGGATCAAGAAACAAGTTTGGAGGTCATGTGATATGGGGGCCATCGTTTTTATCACTGGATAATGTAGGCCTAGTTGGTCTTTGCAGCATATGTAGAGGTCTAGAATGTGCTCTCAGAGAGCTGCTGCCTCCAGAGACGGCTCGACACCTTAGACTCTGCTTTTCCCACTGCCTAGAAAGTTCCTAGGATCTAGGCTTTCAGCTTCAGTATGTCATGTAATATACACACTTAGCCACATTAATCAGTTATTCCCATTAAGTAAATGAGAAATTAAATAAATCCAAATGATATTTGCATTGCTTTCTTTGACCTCCGTCCCTTGCACCAAATCAAATTATATTTTAGGCTTTGTGGTGCTGGGGAAGGGAAGCCAGTCAATGCAGAGAGAAGTAAGAGAGAGGAGCTTATGTCCTGGTGATTCACATCTGCAGAATGGGTTTTCAGAGGTAATTCAGGCCAAAGTGAACCTTCAGCATCAATACTCTACATGAAATTCACATTGCGGGGAAATTCTGCTCGTGGTGAAAAGCGACTGGGTGTGACTGTGTAAGCCCACACAGCCCTTCTCATTGAAGGCAGCTCCACCTGCAGCCTGGCCTTCCAAATCAGTCACAGGGAAATGTGTTCCACTTCTTTTTTGCCAGGGTAAATTTGAAGAAGGGGAGGCAAGCCTGAGGTGTCCATCCCAGTTCATCCCAAACTGTCTGGCCTTCATTTTCTTTGTGTGGTAGAGTGTGTTGTTGCAGTGTTGAATGAGACATGCATCTTTAGAGACAAACTTACACTAACAAAGCTTCCCTTTTGTTAGAGTAAAACTTTAGAGACAGACTGAGCTTCCTCGGAGGAGCTTTTATCTGCCATCCGTAGGAGGCAAGCTGAATGTATGTCGGTGCTTCCGTCCACTGTGTGACCTCTTGAACCTGGGCTGCATGCCCTTGATCTGAGATTGTCTCCCAAAGAGTCTGCCACCCTTCCTTCTTGAACTGAGCATGCTCAGGAATGTTATGCCTTACCAAAATATGCTTCAGAAGGTGCTCACTCCTGAAGTCCCTTCCCACATGGCTAAATACGGGTTCTCTGAATAAGTTCCCATTTTTCTTTTGTTTGTGGAGTGCACATTTTTGCTGAGTGATTAATTTCTGAGGACGGAGAACTTCATCCCTTACTCAGGAGGAGGCTTCCTTTCATGTTCTGGTAGGTTTCTATTTGTTCTGTCTCCATTTTAGCAACTCAACTGCAATAGGAATATGTCTATGTATTGCTACAGAGTAGGTATGTTCTGTTTAATTGCCCTGGTAGACAGAATAATGATCCTCAAAGGTGTCTGAATCCCATTATGGGAACATAATGATTTAAATGGCCATGGAGGATAAATGAAGATTTCTACTCAGCTAACCTTGAACTAACGCATTATCCTGGATTGTTTGAGTTGGCCAGCGCAATTTCTAGCGTCCTTTGGTAGTTAGAATGAGAAATGTCCCCTAGAGGCTCATGGAAAAAAACTTTTAACATAGGACCATGTTAAAAACTTGGTCCCAGTCAGTGGTAATATTCAGGAGAGTTTATAGAACTTTTTAGCAGGGAGTCTTGCTAGAGGAAGTAAGTGACTGAGTGTGTGGTTTGAATGTAATTGGCCCCTATAGGCTCATAGAGAGTGTCACCATTAGGAGGTGCAGCCTTGTTGTAGTAGATGTGGCATTGTTGAAGGAAGTGTCACAGTTCATTTCCTGTTGCCTTCAGATCAAGATGTAGAACTCTCAGCTCCTTCTCCAGCATCATGTCTGCCTGCACACCACTATGTTTCCCACCATGAGGATAATGGACTAAACCTCTGAAACTGTAAGCCAGCCCCAGTGAACTGTTTTCCTTTATGAGAGTTGCTGTGGTCCTGGGGTCTCTCCCCAGCAGTGAGACCCTAACTGAGACACTGGGGGTGGGACTTGGGCATTTGTAGCCTCACCCCACTTTCAGTGCTCTTGCTTTGTTTCTTGTGTGTGGTTGAGATGTGTGTCTTAGCCTGCGTGCTACCATGCCTCCCTACCGTGGAACCATAGCCACGATAAAATCTTCTTCTATAAGTTGCTTTTGGCCATGGTGTTTTATAACAGCCACAGAAAAGCAACTAATACATTGACCCTTTAAAGCAGAGGGAAAGGCAAGAGAGGGTCAGAGTTCTGCTTCGAGAAGATCCACCCTCTGCTGATGGAGACAGATGAAGAGAGCTGAGCTGTGAACAAAACTATTTGGTCAGCCTTTAGGAGATGGAAGAAGCCAGAAATGGATGTTATTCCACAGTCTGCAAAGAAGAATGCAGCAGACACCCAGACTTTATTCAGTGAGACCTTCATTAAACCACTGACCTCTGAACTGCAAGAGAGTAGGTTTGTTCCAAAATGTAAGGCAGTAGTAGGGTATTTTTTAAATAAATGAATGGAGTTGTTTTATTTCAAATTCCATGTGGCCTTCCTTGGCTTTGGGTGACTGGTTCTATAATCTTGTGAACTGTGATGACTCCAACTGTTGAGTTCTTATCAGGGCTCAAGGTGTCCCACAGAGGGCAGGTTATTGGCTATACATTGAGACAGTGACATCAGGACCATCAGCATCCTTGTGATGCAGAAGGAAAAGAGGCTCACATATGCCCTTGGTGGGCTTATGACCAAGGTACACATATTTCAAAGGCAGGTTCATGGCATCTCTGTTATACTGCTCTCCGTTTTGTCACGTGGATGTACCTCTTTTGTCTATGAGAAAGTTTAGGGCCCAAGTCTATGGATAAGTTGTGATAAAGACCAGATATTCATCCTCTGGGGTCAGTCAGGCTTCTTAGCAAATCCTGTGCTTGCTGAGAAACACCAATGCTTCCCAGTTGGGATGGTTAGCTGTCCAGCTGCATGTTATTGAAGGGCTGAGGCTGGGAACATGGTGGGATGGAGCAAGAGGGACATGGATGTTGAGACACAAGTCCTGGGAACCTAGGAGTGATCAGACTCATTGTCTCTTGTACTATGACATATTTTAACTTATTAATTAGATACTGAAGATTGAACCCAGGACCTTATGATGCTAGGCAAGTGCTCTACCACCAGCCTGCATCCCCGGCCCCAGGACCTGTTTAGTAAGTGCTCTGTCTTTGTTTCCTGGTGCCAGATGAGACTATTGCCCAACATCTATGCAGTTTGTTGCAATAAAAACAGAAAGACAGCATGAAAGCTTAGTTCCCACAACCGAGACTCTCCCACTTCTCAGGACCATGGACAATTCATAGAGCATGGGAACCCTTGAAGCCATCTGCTTTCACTTGATCACCTAATTAAAAGAAAAAAGAAAAGAAAAATCAAATCACTGCATTGAAATTAGCCAAACAGACAGCCATTCTTGATGTGAAGCCAGTGGTATTTTCTCTTGGTTTTTCTTTAAGGCTATAATCAAAAGGTTTCAGTCACGCTCCCCACACTCAGTATATAACCATTGTCCAGAGTCAGAAAAAAAAAATCACTGATCTTTTTAGTTCTTCCTCTACCTTCTGCCCCACTGTAAGAATCATGTTTGGGACATCCTGGCTCTCCTGCTTTGTGAGATGAACATGTGGGAGGAGGGAAATGTTGCTTCATGGTCCCGGGTCATTTATTGTTTATTTTTCAGCAAGTTGTGGCTACATGAGTCTCTGCCGGCTACTACAACAAAATGCTTCCAGAAAACACGCCTTCATTTTCTGATAGGCTTGAGGCTGGAAGTCCAAAATCAGGTTCCAGGTAGTTGGATCTTATTGCAAGCTATTGTCTTAGCCTGCACAAATATATAAAAACCTATATTTCCCCCTTCTAGTCATCCTAAACCTTGATACCATCCAAACAAATTAAAATTCATCTCAATTACTTAGATTAATGTATCCTCTTTAGTGGAGACTGCTCTATGCTGCATAAAAGATGAGACCATTAGAAGGTTTCTCTGGTAGCTGAATATAAACAGAAGTGTGCACTATAAGAGTGATATAAATAATATATTGTTTATGGGCCTTCTATCCCAGAGGATTTCAAAAAGTTTTACCAACTTTACTGATAATGTTTGTGCATAAGTAATACCTGTATGCATTAACCTTGCTGATTAGCTCCTCCCACCCGGAATCAGTGTTGTTACTGGCATCCTCCATACTTTAGGTCTTACATTGTCTCTTATCATTAAGCACAGGGGGTCCCCAGATGTTAAGGCCTGTACATTCCCAGCAACAGGATGGCTGAACTATGTATCCCATGTATAAGTATGTGTACATATATGAATGTGTACTACAAAATACCAAAAAGAATAGAAGTAGAAAAATTAAAGTTGATGATTGAAAAACATGAAACACTGGAAACTTTTAGATGATTTCAGACTTTCACTAACTAATATCTCAAGACACAGCAAACATCTATAGGAAAATATAATATACATAGAGATCTGATGGTAATTCTGTTTTTCAAACACTGTTCTGGATAATCTCATCATCCTTTTTCCCAGCACTAATTTTTCCTAAAAACTTTGAATTGTAGACAATTATAGATATACATAAAAGAATAATATTGTGGCAGAACTCTGTTCATCATACACTTTTAATGATTCTCAATGTTTTATATCTGATTAGATTATCATTTTTATGTCATAATATGACCAATGAAGGGTCCTTTTCAAGGATTCTTAACATTTTATATCTTATCAGATCTTTATTTTTCCATGATATTATGAGCAATGAAGGGTTCACAGTGCAAGAGAATTTTAAACTCTGAGATTTTCTTTTTGTTTATTGTGCTTACATTCTGATATTATGCTTAACACATGATTTCATAGGTAATATCTTTTTAGGGTCTTATGCATTTGAGGCAAATGCTATAAATTGAGCTGTAGCCCTGGACCCAAGATGTTGTGTGTATTAACCCTTTTGGCTTACATAACAAAATGCTCCACAGTGGGGAGCCCCACATGGCCCAATGTCAGGAAATAAGTGACTATAAGTATGGCTGAGTTTTTGAGAGAAAGGCATGGAACACCCGAGACTCTGGCACGTCCTTCCATGACTTTCCTGGTACCACTCTTCCATGTCACCACATTCCAATACATTCATGGAAAACAGCATCTGGTTGGCTGTTGAGTCTTTTGGACAGTATCTGCTTTGAGCAGGGAAAATGATCCAATCATAAAGCATGTTGGTTTTATCCAACTTGTTGAAAATACAACCTTCATCTTACTTGAAAGTTAAAGATCATGATGTTTGGCTTTCTGTCAAATCAAAGAAGTGTAGTCAGGGGGTCTGAACATAACAGCTCCAGTATGGGATGGACACTCACCCAGCATGCACTTGTTCCCTAAATACTCTTTGAATAGGGTCTGTGTGCTCTGCATTTTTCTTGTTGCTTAGGGAATAGCAGAGAAGTGAATGTGGAGCATACATTCCAACACAGGGAGAAATAAAGACCTGGGTGGAGTGGTATTCAGTCTCAAGAGAGGCCTGTGGTGTGGCAAAATATGGGGGAAGATGGTAGGGAGGAGGGGACTGCCAGGGGACAGGGCACTCTAGTCACAGTGATCAAGGTAGACCTCATCCTGATTGTGAGAGCTGTGCAAATATGGGAGATGTGAGAGTCAGCTGGAATGCTGTGATCTCAGGGAGCAGCCAGGGCAGAGACCAAAGGCAGGCTGCAACTTGACGTTAAACTTGGGAGCCAGTGTATGCTGAGTGGGATGGAGAGAGAAGTGGAGAGAGGATGGGAGGGGAAAGAGAGTGAGCAGGCAGAGGAAAGAGAAAGGAGGGGAGAAGGAGCCAGATAAAAAAGAGAGGAGGGGAAGAGATGAAAGGAGAGAGGGGGAGAAGGGATGAGAGGGTGGCAATGGAGAGGAAAGGGGGTAGAAGTGAGGAGATGGGGAAGGGAAGAGACAAAGATAAGGGGAGAGATAGACAGACAGACAGACAGACAGACAGATAGATAGATTGTTTGATACATAGATAGACAGAGAGATTGATTGTTTGATAGATAGATAGATAGATAGATAGATAGATAGATAGATAGAGAACAAGAACCCAGAATAAGGCCAGAGTGTTTCTGGAAGTCTATAGCTTTTGGTGGTCTGAGTGGGGTGGGAATCCTGTGGCAGGAGTCTGAGGAGAGTGGGGGTCTATGAGCCCAGTTAAGGATAGGTCTATGAAACTTAAAGATCACAGAAATGTGCGTGAGAAACACCAGACAGGAAGCCAGATGAAACAGGGTGAGGACCTGTTCCTAAGTATGGGCCCTACAATAGTACTAGACACAACCACATCTGGGATAGATGTTCAGAGTAGTGAAAATTTTATGCTTTGATGGATTCAACAAGAAAAATGAATAATGAGACCAAGGGTTTTGGCTAATTCCTTGGGAGAGTGGTATTTACACCAGTTGAGATCCACAGGCTGCCAGTGAAACAGGCTTGGTGGGGAGGGTCCAGAGTTCAGATTTGGACAGACTGCATCTGAGACATCCATCAGGAGGCCAGCAAAGATACTGGGGAGGCTGCTGGGTGTCTGGGTCTGAAGTTCTGTAAAGGGCTGAACTGGAAATAGAAGTTTGGGAATCGTTGGCGGAAAGCCTGCCTGTTATGAATCAGGAGCCTTGCTAGGTAGGGGTTGGGGGTGGGGAATGCACTGAGGAGAGGCACTCAGAGACCTTGTGTGCATTTCCAGAGCTCACCTTCTTACCCTGGTTCTGTGTGCATAAATCATCATCTCGTGAAAAAAGTCCACTTAAACTCAGGCCATGCTTAGCCTCACTTCTAGACTTAATGAATATTAACATCTTATAGTAGGGAAACCAGTTCAAGTGTATTTAACCCAGATTTTTCTCTACATTTTCAATTTTAATTTTAATTTTTATCTACTTTTTTTGAGACAAGGTCTCACTGTGTAGCCCTGGCTGGTCTGAAACTCACTGTGTAGACCAAAATGGCTTGGAACTCAGAGATCTACCTATCTCTGCCTCCTGAATGCTGGAATTAAAAGTGTGTGCTGCCATACCTGGCTCCTCCAAATTTGTTCTTAATTATTTGTGATACATGTCTAAAGGTATGTAGAGTAAGCTACTACAGTTCTCTGTTTCCTGAGAGAAAATGTTGTGTGACTAGCTGCCTCACTTCATGCTCCCACACTGTGCCTTCCCTGCCCTGATGGACTGTACCTTCAAACCATGAATCAGCTTCTACCTTCCATATGTACACACACACACACAAACACACACACACACACACACACACACACACACACACAGAGAGAGAGAGAGAGAGAGAGAGAGAGAGAGAGAGAGAGAGAGAGGACTAGACCTATACATTACATTTTTAAATGAACTGCATAGGTACAATACCTCAAACAAGAATAGAAACATATATATAGAATAATAAAAGTAACTTTAAATTTGTATCAATATAAAAAATCGATGCCAATGTAAAATATTTGACATTAATAGTTGATTTTTAGTTTAAAAGTAGATTCAACAATCTACCCTTTTATCCTTTCATTCCTATATCCTCCCTTTTTTAATTTTTAGAAAAAGATCTCTGAATCCTTTGGTTTCCTCCCTGACCATGACCAGTAACAACTTGCAACCAACCCCCTTAAATGATGATAAATATCCATAAGCCATCAAATGACCAAAAGCCACCTACCCTACCTCTTGGGAATGTGGGTTTTATGTTCTTAAATTACTCCCTGTTGTCTAGGGGCAACAGCATCTTTAGGGGACCCTGAGAAAATTAAGGTAATAGTTAAGTCCTGGGAGAGCTAACTGTATTATTTTTGTTCAACCTCTGTGTAATGGGAAAGTGCAGAGCTTATCTGAAGTCCTGGCTGGAGTAGTCCATGAGGCTAGCCCATCTCAGTCAGCAGCTTTGAAGTTGTCCTGGATGTAGATTTTTGAGGTAACTGCAACAGAGGCATTTTGAGAGACTGGATCAACTGGGCTACTTGTCTTTATTGGTATGTGATCTTTTTGTTCTGAAAGCATACAAACTTTTAAAGGTAACATACAGGTATCTTTATTAACACAAGTATGGAATATGCGGTATGTACAAATCAGCTGAAGATAGTCTTTTGCTCTATGTTTGAGCAGGTAAAAGACATCTATCAACTTTATAAGTCCATTTGGACAGCATAACCAAACTGTAATATAAATCTCCATCCATGGCATATGAAATGACGGCATGTAATAATAAGTCATGAGGACAAGGTTTATAAACAAGAATTATCATGTCTCCTCCAGTCCCAGAGCTATTCCCACAGTAGAGGGATCAGCATGTATGTTACCTGTCTTGTAGTTTTTCTTGGTTTCTTCCTTCTTGTCTGCAGCCATGATTATCAGGAGGTCTCTCCTGATCAAATATGGTCTTTATTAATTTTGAAGGAATCCATAGCTTTTTGTTTCCCATGGAAACAAAGGCAAAACTGCTCACCCAACACAACACATTTCCTGACTTCCATTCTGAAGTTAAGATATTCTTAAAATATATAGGCTGGTTTAATTTAGCACTTTTTCTATAGTATCTCTCAGCAACGTTTGCCCTTCACTTATCAGCATTCAAAAACTCAAAGTCAACAAAGTACCATATAGGATCTAGATGCCCTGTGTATTTCCAACCTTATGTGGCTTATTCTTTTTATGTTACTTTTTCCTTAAAGATTTTATTTTAATTTTAAACTTATTTTTCTATGATTGTCTATACCCATTTTCTTTTCTTTCTTTAGCATCTAAGCACATTTTCAAGCATACTGTATCTGTTTAGAGGTTTTTTTCTTGGCCTGGACCTGGCTTTTTCTTTCTTTCTTTCTTTCTTTCTTTCTTTCTTTCTTTCTTTCTTT
>CABHPP010118728.1:0-48150 GCA_902168425.1 Peromyscus attwateri
ACACACACACACACACACACACACACACACACACACACACAATGCATGTGGATGGCAGGTTACACACACATTAGATCTGCTATGTAATTCTTGAGTGTTTATAAAATTAATACCATTTAAATAGCTTTGTACAATTCCATCAATCAAGCACAGGGTACTTTTAAGAAATTTGCTGACACAAGGAAACATAAAGTGCTCGTTACTAAAGACTGCCAATATCTAGTAGTTTCTCCAACAGGTAATAAAACTCTTAAGTGCAGAGCACATCATTGTCCTAATAAATCAGACGGTCTGTTCAGCCTGATAGGGAACAAAATAAAGCACAGACAAGCTTCTCATAAATGAATAACTGAGTACCAATCCCTTCTCTGCTACTGTGCGGAAGCATGGGGTAGGTCACATATTTATTTTTCCTACTAGTACAAACTATTAGTCAAGGCAGAGATGTCCAGATTTCTACTTGCAGAACTGCTGCTCCTTTGTGTCGCCTGGAAGTTATGATCAACAGATAGTGTATTGTGCTCCACATTCCCCTTAAGAGTGTTGCACTAACAGTGTGTTGGACACTTCTCAGATGAAGTCTGAAGTCTGTTAGGCTAAGCAGCACAATACAGTGGAAATATTTAAGACTGTATTGGATACTTGAACAGTTCACAATGACAATCGATAAAAGATTAGAAACAGAAAACAAAATAAAAATTGTGTTCATTTAACGACTACACGACTCATCAAAGAAGACAGTGAAATGGTGGTGGGTTAAGCCTGTTAAAGTCATATATTTCTTCTGATTAGCGTTCACAGCAGGTCCTGCCTTTCCTCATCATTCCCAAATCAGTTTCCTGCTCCTGTAAGGATCCTTCTGTGGAACCAGGGGCTCTCTCCCTTAAGTCAGGTGAGAGGAAGGTAAAATGAGGAGATGGTGGCTGCCGCAGGAAGGTTTTCTAGACTGGAGAAGACATTGGTTCCATACACACTCCATAGGCTAACACTTGGTTAAAAACACACAACTAACTGCAGGACAAGCGGGGGAAGGTGTCCCCTAGGCTCTTGGGAACAGGAGAAAATGGATTTGATAATACTCTGAGGACTAACCTTCACTTCACGGCACTCATCTTTTCACAAAGTATTTCATGCTGGGACTACAGCTCTGTTGGTAGAGTGCTTGAAGTAACTCACCTCCAAGGCCATGGGGTCCCACCAGCATCACATAAACACAGTGTGACGTGCAATATCCTATCTGTACTTGGCAGTTCAGAAATCCAAGGTCACTTCACCTACACTATGCAGTTGGAGGCCAGCATGAAATACATAAGAACCAGACCAAAAACCAAACAGATAGTCAAATAAATAGACAAACACACACAAAATGTCTCCATTTCATTCTTCTTTTATCCACAGATTCATCAGTGACACAATCGGACGTGCCACCCACACAATGCATAAAGCTCCAGCTTGTGGGTCTCTGAGCTATGTGGCATTCTCTTCATCACTGCAGATGGACTCAGCTGACCTATGACTTCAAAGAGCAACTTCCCGCCTTTCTGCATTTCAACATACAAAGTTGGAGCAGACAGGGTGACCAACGTCAACACATTTATTTAAGAAGGGCAAACTTAGAGATACAGCCATCTCAGCCAGGAGGGCATCATGAGGTCCTCCCATCAAGCTCAGGATCTACTCTGGTTTTCTAGAGGGGTCTCTCTCCTTCACTGTCCTCCATGGCTCCTGGAACCACCACCAAGACTGGGGTTACATACCCTTGGGAGCATGCAGCATTTACATAGCTTCTACATTTCAAGTTTAAAGGCTCAAGGATTTGTGTGGGATTTAGTGAAGAAGGGTTTTTTCAGTCTTAGCTTATTTTAATTTTATTTTGCCAATTATTGTGGATACAGGAATTTGTTTCCAGACAGTTCTAGGTGACAATAAGAAAACATAAAGATCGTTTCTACCTCATTTATCTCACTGCTTCCTTGACTCCACCCCACACCAACATAACTGTAGCTTCATATATGGAAGCTGGTTTAGGTAGCATGCCAGGATCAGTCTTTACAGTTGAAGAAGGTTTACTGGACCTTTGTAGCTAAGAACTTTCCCTGAGTACTTGTTACTATTTGAAGTCCAGAAGTAGCTGTGTTTCCCATACCCACAGACAATCTGACCACCAGAATTCTTCCACTCTGATTTTCAATGCTTAAACACTAGCCGGTTCTCACCTGCTCTCACCCTCTTCTCACTCTGTCTCACTGAAGACATCCAGAGTAACAAACGCACAATTACCCTGAGACTTACCAAGCCTCTCCCCAGAGACAGCAGCATCTCAGCCGTTTGTCTTGCACGTTGTCACAGTTGCCATTAGAAAGTTATTTCCGGTAACTATGGCACTGCCCCATCTTCCAGTCTTTGGTGTGCTCCCTCAGGCCTGCTGCACAGTGGCTTTAGGTTCCTATTATGGCATCACTCCACTCCCAGACCTGATTTCTGAATTACTGTACTGGGAAAACACTATTTGCTATGACAAGCAAAACACACGGTGACATCTGTGGCTTAAGATAATAAGGGCTCATCTTGGGATCATACAACACATGCAAAAGTTCTTCCCCAGACAGTAGCCTCTAATGCAATGGGGCCTCCCTCCAAGGCTCTGCAGTGCTGTGTCCTCATGATCCCTTCCATTCAAGTGAGGAGATGGAGAAATGGGGACAAGAATGAGCATGGGGTGTGGGCATGAGGGCAGGGCTGGCTGATAAGCATTAGCTGGACTTGGTTGTGGAGCCACATTTGACTGCAGGTAAGGTGAAGCAATAACCTCAAAGCAGCAAGGAGAACTTGGCCTAGCACCTACCATATGCCAAGTGAAGGAAACAATCCACTGTAGGCCATAACAGAAGTGGAGAAAGGGACACATCCTGTCTTACATGATCCCTTACTATTCAGAGGGAAAGTCGGTGTGATTATAAGCACATAACGAGTGTCTAAGGAATGCAATCAACTGACTTTAAATTTATACTTGAGCTAAATGTGTTAAAAATAGAAACAGGACCATGAGAAGATTGGGCTCTTATATTTAATGCCTATGCAAATAAAGAGGTGCTATTTTCTTTTAGCCAACTGTCAAAAGAACACTAAAAATGTCAACTGTTGACAAGACTATTAATGAAATACTTGTATTTCAGAAGAGGGACCTCAAGCCAGGTACAATCCTCCTGGAAGGAAGTTTGATAACAGGACTAAAACACTATAATGTTAATATCTCTTGATCTAGCAATTACACCTCCAGAAACTCACACTAATGAGATAATTAGAAAGTTCACAGAGGTGCAAGCAGAAGAATAATTATCCTAGCACATTTTAAAACAGAGAAAAACTATTAAGTGACTTCTACAGAGAGATCAGTTAAATAAATTATGTTCTTAAGAGTAGAATTTAAAACAGGATAACATTATGATGCAAACTAACTATTAGCAGAGAAAAATGCATCAGTACACAATGGCAAATGAAAACCAAACCCAATATGATTCCATGTCATCAGTGGTATATATGTGTGTGTGAAGGAGAAACAGAAGGGGGAAGGAAGGGTGTGTGTGTGGGGGGAGGGGGGAACTGAGATTTTATCAGGCTCACAAACACAAAGAACTCCTTTGTCTATAGACCCGTGCACCTTACCAGTCAATGGCTGGCGACGTGTTGTGTATCTTTCACCCTAGTGGGATGGTGCTGCTGCAAATTGTGAATCATATTGGCTCAAGTGCTCTCATTTTTATTTGCAGACAAACATATTTTCTGGTAAAATATACAAATTTCTACTTGTCTTTACTCTGGCATGTAGATTTCATCCTTTCAACTAACAAAAAAACGAACAAGCATGGTTAGTTTTTTTATGTTACCAAACTTTTTTACTTGTTTAAAGTTAAGGCAGTATTTCAACAATCAAAAAAGGGAGGGGGGGTGTATCTCTGTTTTATTTGCTTTTCATTAGGAAGTTCATGGTAAAAACAGTGAGCGTGAACTCAGAAGACCCCTTCTGCACTCTGTGCCTGTGTGGCTGTCCACAAGCCTTGAAAGCATCAGATTTGCTCGGCTGAAGATGAAGATAATAGTCTGTAGCTTACGAAGTGGTGAGGATTGCTTAGGTAAAATTCAGTCACACACCCACGCATTTCCATTAAGCTTAATATATAACATTTTTATTAAGAGTTTGCTTTCATGAAAATATTTTATAAAACAATTCCTTGATTTATATAATCCCTGAGGTAAAATTTTGGACTAGAATGCCATGGGGTGAGTCGATTCAGTGCATGTTTCTGGAATGCTCTCTTTCCCTAGAATTCCATGTCAAGTGGGTAACTCAGCAACGTTGCAGTCAGGTGTTCCAATAAACCACAGACTTGCAAGAACAATGCCACAGAAATTAAGTATTGCTGTTTTAACTTATACTTCGTGAAGCATATGGCTCTGAAAACGTGGTTTCTGGAGGGAATGTTATGTTTTTACAAATAGGTAATCATCTAAAATTTGAATTTCTTCAAAGCAGTTGCTAAGTAACACTGCTTAAGCTTTGTTTTCGCAAGTGGAATGAAGAGAATGCAATGCTAGCAAACTGTTTGACTCAACAAATGCTTCCGATCGTCTGCAATAGTTACCTTTTCCTGTACTAACTGGTTTCAGGCACTTTACTTAGGTTTTATTCTGAGGTCTTTGACTTTTACACAGTGCCTTTGTGTGTGCACATCTTGTTTGTTATTTAACTGCCAGTGAACAACTGAGCTGGCCTAGAGTCACTTAAATTCCTACCTACATGTAAAGTGTGATCGCCAATGGCAGGATAGTTAAGTTCAATCTGGAAATTGTTGTCTTTTAATTGGTGCTCTTAAAATATTTGTACTTAATTTGATAACTGATAATGATTGGGTCTAAATGTATTTTTATTTTGATTTGTTCTTCTACTTTTTCTGTATCTGTTTGGTTTAAGAATGTTCATATGATTGAGTTTTATATCATGTTTGAATTTTGGCTATAATTATTTGTGAATGTATTACTGGTTGTTTTGGGGATTAGAGTCATCATTTTTAATTTGTCATTATACACTTTCAAGTGTTAATAGACTACCTACACTGTGCGGCACCTGAACACCCCAAGGCAATTTACTTCCTTTTCTCCTCTTAAGGTCTATACGGAAGCATAATCACAGATTTCATTTCTCTATGATTTATTAATCCTGATATGTGGTTTTTTAATTTAAAAAGCATATTAATTTTAAACAGTTAAATAATTAAAAGCTACTAGATATTATCTAGACTAATTGGAAAAACAATGTGATTTTCTCTTGCATTTGAATTTCTAATCCTTCCTCTGTGTAGATCTGGATTCCTGTGGTTTCAGGTTTCCTCTACATCAATGAACTCTTGCAACATTTTTAGTGACTCTCTGCCAGCAAGAAAAGTTAATGACTTATGTATAGCTGGAAAAGACAACATGTATTGACCTTGGTTTATTAAACTATTTTTCGGGGTAAAGAATTATAGGTGTGCACTCTGTGTCCACATGAACATGGCGGGGAAGAGACTCCTCTACTGGGTTTTAGCTTTCACCAGCTCCCATTAGAAATCCTGTATGGTAGTCATCCTTACCCAGTTTACATGCATCACCTTTTAAACATGCGTTCTGAACAGTTTGTTCTGTTCCTTGTTTTATGCCATTGGATCACAGCAGGCTTCAGAGCAGTCTGTAATCCTCATGCTTCTGTTTCACCAAGTCTCTCGCATTTGTGTGGGGGACATTTTCAGCCACCATCTTTTTGGTCCCCTCTGCTGCTTCTACACATATTTTTGTCACTTCTATCCACATCACAGTTCATAAATGCCCTTCTGATCTTTCTCTCTCTTGGATAGTTTCTATTGCTGCCTTCAACTTCACTAAATATTTTTCTACAATATCTGCCTTCAAATTCCACAGACTAGCGCATTTTTCATATTGGACATTGGTGTTTCCATCTCTAAAATTTAATTTTAGTCTTTGTATATCTTCTATGAGTCCCTACTGACATATTTATATTCTCTTGACCTCTTTAGACATATGGGGTAGCAGCTATATCAATTGTTTCAATGTTATTATTAATATTATTTGTACAAATACTGGGTCATATCAAAGGACTGATTTTTCACCTTATTTTGATTACTTTCTGATTCATGTTTGTGTGTGTGACTGGTAACATTTTTATCTGTTTTGTGACATTGAACATCATCTTTTGTATGATGAAGTTTTAGCATGCCTATTCATATCTTTGAGACTTGTCAGGGGTATGGTTAAATTCTTTGGGACTTCAAGAATAACTTAGCCCCTCTGGGTCTTTCTCTTAGGCTGTTAGTTCTAAATCAGTATTTTGATTAGAGTTCATTTTCTACACTAGTATAGCTTTCTTAGCAGTTTAACAATGCTCCTTGATCATGACATTTCATTTTACACTTCAGTCATCAGGAATAGGAACACTTTCTCTCCTTGTTGAGCCTTGGTCACTACCATTTTACTATTTCAAGTCTTCCTTTCCATCGTTGCTGGAAGTTTCCTCAGCATGTTAGAAGGCTTCTGCAGCCCACGGGCATACACTCTGTGCCCAGGCTCCCCTCTCATACTACCTCTTGTGGACTCTAGCTGGCTTCAACATGTAAGTTCTGAAGTATACCCCCTGAACTGAGGAAACAGCTGGGCCATGCCATGCTTTCTCCAAACAAGAAGTCAATGCAATTGCACGTCTTCCTTCATCTATGTCTATGTTTTGGGGATATAGCCCTTTGTTACTTGAGACCCAAGGGCTTGAGAGCTATTGATTCACATATCTTATCTAAAATAATTTCAGATCAAAAAAGAATTTAGTTCCTGGTTTTCCATGTTGATCAGAAATGGATCTTATATTGTCTGAAGCCATATTCCTGTTCACTATTGAATTGGCACATGAAAATAAATAATTCTCATTCTAAGGGACAAGAGATTGGTTTGCTCATGACTATTCCCTTTGTCTTTCTATTTCCAATAACCATCATAACAGCCTATTAGATTAGTGTTTCTCAGTCTTCCTAATGCTGTGACCCTTTAAGTGGATTTTCTTCCTCTCTACTGTTTTGTGAAGATGGGTAGATCATTAGTGCAATGAAATAACTATTAGATTATATTTTCTGTAGAATTCTTGTTACCAGATTAACTCAGTGCTGCTGATAAAGCTCATGCCTTGCAAAGCAAAAGAAAAAAATCTTTTCTATTTGTGAAGCAAGTTGGAGGCTCAAGGGTCACCTGGGCCAGGTACTCTGGGCATTCCCTCTGTGGCCTTGCTGCAAGGCTTGGCTCTGCCTTGAGTTATTCCATGTGTCTGTTTGCATGTCTGTTTACATTAGGATCAAGCAGCCACCTGAGAAAGAAATCTGCACTCTTGGTCCAGGGACTGGGGCAAGAAAATGCATGTAGCTGGGGAAATTTAATACATTTAAATATTTGAATCTATATATTTTCACCAGGAGTATCTTCAAGGCATTTCAAATTTAAGCAACTACATAAAAGCAAAACTAAAAAATATATTCTCCTAGACCTTCAAGTTTAGAGTACTTTCACTTACGATGTAACAAAAGCATTTGCAAATAAAATGTGTTGTTGGTTGCAAAATATCTATTATACTGCCTGCCAGGTTTTAAGTACTATGAAAGTGTTTGTTAAATAATTAAAAATAAATAAAAAGTAGCATGTATAATTTCTGCAAGCGTATCACAATCTGCAGCCAAGAATAGAACAACGAAAGTCACAAAAGTATTTAAAACTTAGATTCTTCACACCATGGGCTCTCAGCAGAAGTGGCTTGTCCCGCCCCTGGCCTCCACTGCAGTCTACGTCACTCTGCTCCGTGACAAGTGTGCTTGTCTGTTCAGGTGTCACGGGGCCCTGTTAGACTCCATACAGCAGGCAAAAGAGTTTTATTCTAAGCCTGCTCTTGGATGGGAGCTCGTGCACATTTCATCAACAGCATAATAAATCAAACCCACAGTTTCTGCGAGCATGTTTTCTGCCAGTGTATTCCTATTAGTTATTCCAAAGGACTTTCTCCTTTGGAGTCATCACCAAATTTATCTTGTAAAGATGCCCATAGCCATAGACATGTGTTGTGTGTGGTTTTATTTCTTGATTATACACCTTTACGATGGCTTTTAATATATTCTGAGGGGAAAACGTATGAAAAGAGAGAAAAAGAAATCAGGCCTCTAGGGTGTCTAGACACTCTCAACTCTACAGTGGGTACCGTCATCTGGAGGCATAGACAGCACAACTACCCCTTCCTCCCTTCCTTACAGCCACACAATAACCAGCACTTAGGATGTGAGTCACGAGAAAGCAAAGGAGTGGGAACAACAGATCCTTAAAATTGCTTCAAAACAATGAAGTATAACCAAGCTGTGTACAGGACAGTGGACTTCAGATCTGAGTGTTTATCTGACAGAGCCATTGTCCTCCATTACATGAAGAGATAATGGAGCTTTTGTCAATACATACTCGTCCAGGGAGTTCACACAGTGTCTGCCTGGGCCACTCTTCAAATACATTCTACCTAATAAATCAAGGATGCTTTAGCAAAGCAAGCAAGGTTATTTTATGGTGGATATTTCTGATCTTACTTTCAGAGTTTAGAGTCTATTAATATAAAAATCGAAGGTATGTCATTTTAGTTTCATTTTGAGTTGTATAAGGAATGTTAGGAAGAGTGCTTCAGTTACACAGTTCTCAAAGGCGGGGTTTTCTTTCAGAACTTGACACATCCATTGTATAAAACTGTAACTATAAAAATCCCTATGTATGAGATTATCAGCATGGACTTATGAATGTAGGCAGACACCCACCAGTGCATCTGGGGTCAAGTTCATCTCCCCAAAGATGGCTGCTTTAGCTAGGAATGTTTTTCCAGGTCTCTTCTTCTTAAAAGTATTACTTAGCTAAGGGTATCGAGGAAGGACAAGAGCCTGACTTAGAAGAGGGTGTGCTCATGATGTAAACACATGCTGATATAGTAGTAAAAGTGTTAGGAGAAAGATATACACACCACTGGGATAGAGCCCTTAAGGTTGAATGTTAAGCGCAAAAGATGAGGAAATATGCCTAATGAGATGTAAAAAGAAACGTGTGGTAAATGGCTCAAAACTACTGCTCAAGAGCTTACTTGTTAAGGACTGAAGCAAGGCAGCTGGTAAAAAGAGTCCTCTCACAGCCACAAGGCAGGCCATGGCAATGGTTCTTTCAGATTCTGCAAGTGACAAGGACAAGCTTGCAAACAGATGTGCCAGTGAACACTTCACTGTTACTGTGAAAACACCAAGAAGATCTTTAAGTGTAGCAAAATATTTCAGAAATGGAATATAGAACAGTGAGTGTATAAAGTCTACAGACTTCAAAGGTGAAGGCATTTGTGACAGCACCCCAGAACTTCTCTGTAGCAAAAAGAAAAACCTAGGTGGAAGACGACAGGAACTGAGGATGTGTTTCCTGAAGACTGCAAGTGATTGAATCTAGATTTTTCATCCAGTCAACAAGTTTGTTTTTTTCTACTGACGTGATGGTCACAAAACTAGGCAGTGAGAGGGAGGCAGAGATCCTCAGGGATGTGGGAAAATTAAGTGAACACAATCATCTGGCTTACGAAGAAAACATTAACAAAAATAAATACAAAAAATGTTGTGGAAAAATGCCTGAGAACGTTAGAGCGAGTTCATAGACACACAATACATGGTGTTTAGATAAAAACCCTAAATGTTGATGAGTTGAGTGCTCAACTTAATTTGGAAAGAGGACAAGATCAAGGAGAGGAAGGAGGTGCAGGAAGAGGCACCTCAACAGCAGAGGTAAGATCAGCAGATGAATAAATTAAAAACTCAGTGCCGTGAGCTCAAATGCTCATTTCTAACAAAAATATTTAATAAAAACCACCATGTTTATATATTTAAAGGTATAAATACCAAAAGTTAAAAGTGCCATAATCATATACAGATCGAAATTTAAAATCTAAATATTAAAAAAAATTTAATGTATGCCAGGAAATTTGGAACTTTAAGCAGAATGTTCTTCAAAAATGTTAGAATACAACTCAGAAATTATAACAGAAAAATACAACTTGGACAAAGGATAACAACAACGACAAAAAACCCCACACCACAATTTGTATAGGTATTTAAGTAATAGTATGCAGTTTCCTTTAAAAACTGAAACAGAATGACCATATGATCCAGTAATTCTATGTCTAGGTATTTGTACAAAAATGACTGAGATCAGTCTGTCATAAAATATGAGCATTTCCGTGACCACTACAGCATTACTCACAACAGACAAGATATGGAATCAACTTCGGTGTCCATCAAGGATGGCTCGATAAAGAATATGTGACATACGTCCACAATGACACCCCATTTGGTCTTCCAAAAGCAGAGAACGTCGTCATTTGCAATGACATAGATGAACCTGAGGCCCTTAGGTGAAGGAGAGGGAGCCAGGCTCAGAGATGTACGTCCTGCTTAGTCGCACACAGAGCTGCAATCTGCAGAGAAGTAGGGAGGAGATGGTGGTTTCTTGAGGCTGGGTCAAGCTTGGGCCAGAAAAGAGGTAAGGGGTTTGCTGCTGTGTTGTTTAGCACAGTGGCGATAGCAACGATGTGCTGGGCATTTCTAAGTAGCTATAACTCAGGGCTTTAAATGTTCTCAGCACAAAGAAATCACATATATTTGAGGTAACAGGTGTTATTTAGCCTAATTTGATTATTACACAAATTCACAAGTATTGAAACTACACTTGAATATTAAGATCAAATATTTTCAAAGCATTAAAAAATTAAGCATGTGAAACACTAAAATCACAAATGTTTACATGGAGGAATGTAATGTTCCAGGTATGTTTTACAAATTTTTGAAAGAAAAAAAAATCACTTAAATTTTACATAATTTCTTCCTGGAGAGAAAGATCTAGAACATAAATATTAGGTAGTTACCCTTACGAACAACAATCAGTCAAAAAATTATAACAGGAATAATAGACAAATTTCTTTCATAAATACAGACTTAAGGTTAGTAATGACAGTTCATGTCATAAAAAATTAAATATTTAAAAGGATGATAATAACTGCGTGCTTACGTCTGTCAGAAGCTCAGCTATCTAGGACAGAGAACCGAGCTGCCAGTTGTGAGGCTGGCTAGAGTGACAAGTCAGAATCAGCAGAACTTGTCTTTTAATCCCTTACTTTGATGGTACAAATAAGAGGAGAAATGGGGGAGACAGCACCAGCTTTCCTCGGGCAACAGCACAGGTCAAGGGGCAAGTGGATCAGCAGACTTGGGAGTTTTCTCACAGTGGAGAAATGGCCCTCACCAATGGCTCCCACAGTTTCATGGGGTGCGGGGAGAGAGAGGAGGCAAAGGAGGTGGGACTAGGAGGGCAAAGTGATGGATGCCGAGGGGTCCTGAGAGTGGAGACCAAGTTTCATGATTTCTTCTCCTCCCCAGATTAGGAAGTCTTAGTGAAAGTGCCTAGAGATTTGTTTTTTAGTATGGGATAAACTGATTGATAATTAAAGAGAAGCCCAATTCAAGAGTCATTTTAGCCTTGATGGGTCAAACAGGTCCAAAGTTTGTGTCATTAAATAGACAGATATTATAAAGATAGGTAGATGATAAATAGATGACAGGTAGATAGATGAGGGGTATATATGTAGGTAGATAGATTGGTACATATATGTGAATACAAATTTAAAAGTTTAGATTTATGAGTCTTTAGTCTCTCATTATTCTCCACCCTGTTCCTATTTGGAAATATCAATTTACATTTAAATATAAAGTGTGCACACATTAACGAGATAAACTAAGCATAATCCACTCAAATATATCAGAAGGGGAACAATTATTTTAAAAGCCAACAGAAAATTCTATATATAATAAAGTTGCTATGCTGCTATTCAAATACTTGTTTAATTTTCCTATTTCTAAATCTGTATTTGAATAGCTTAATTTTTGGTAGCATACAATACAAAGCAAATAGCTCAACATGTTTGTTTGTTTGTTCGTTCGTTCATTTGTTTGTTTGTTTCCAAGACCGGATTTCTTTGTGTAGCTTTGGCTGTCCTGGAACCCGCTCTGTAAACCAGGCTAGCCTCAAACTCACACAGATCCTCCTGCCTCTGCCTCACCAAGCTTCAGCAAATTTATTTATACATCATCAAATCATAAATCTTAGTCTACTGAGTTAGCTAGCTAGAATAATTAATGCCTACATATTGATCCATTTATAAGAAAATCTTAACAGGGCTATAAAGAATGCAGGGATCTAGTTGATAGAGCTGTTCCACCCCTGAACTCCTAGGATGGAGTTTATTGTAACAGGAACATGTGACACCTTTCTAGATGGTAAAACCAAGGCTTCCTGACAGATCGCTTTGGGAGTTGATTCACAATTCAAGAGAACAGTAGAGTTTAAAAATGTATTACAGGGTTTTTTTTTACAACCCACCTATCAACAATGGAGACAGAGGACCAGGGAATGAAAAACAAACAAACAAAGTGGTTGGCCATTCAGAAATGAAGACAGAACTACAACCAACCACACCTCACAGGACAAGTCAAAGAACATTCTACATTGATACTCTTGCAGCAATGTCTGATGCATATTGATTTGAAAGACTTCCCTCAATATGGGCAGCACCACCCACCTAGTGCAAATGGAGTCAACAGCTAATCCAGAGCATTTTAGCTTATCAGTAGTGGAATACTATAAACCCATTTCCAGTGGGCTGAATATGTGACTATCATTAAACTCAGCTATAATTTTCAGTAATATTCAAAAAGGGCTGTGACTTTATGATATGAAGTAGTCCTTGACATTCATAATTCTTAAGCACTTTCTTTTATCATTTTGCTGATGTATGTTCTATTCTAAAATCGGAAGGATAATGGATGTGCTTCTTAAACTGTAAATTAGGTTTTCTATCAGAGCCTTGTCATTGCTGACAGGTGACCTGACAGTGGTCCTGCCTCAGCAGCCCTCCTTCCCGCTGCTTCTCAAGGACAGAGGGTCAGCCTTAAACAAAGCACAGGAGATTGCTGAATCCCTCAGGAAACATCTTAGGACCGTAATAACATTTACTGCAAGCCATAATCATTTTATGTTCTCTCTAACAGCTAAGAGCAGAGCTATACTTTGCTGTCACATGTATTTTTATTAATCAAGGACATTTAAAGTTTGAGTGGATATTATAAATTTCAAAGCCTAGATACTTCTGATTTGTGTGAAGCAAGTCCTAAAATTTAGAAAAATACAGTGCCTGCCAGGATCATTAATTGGTTTCAGGAAAGCAGAACCCAGATGTGTGTTAGGGGATATTTTGAATTAAATGTATTCTTAAATGTGATTAAAAAGAAAATCTGGCACAGCAGGTGTAATTAGGGAGATAAAATAGTGCATGTACATGGCAAACTGGTATCAATAATGGCAGAACATAAATCAATCTTGCATTTTACTGTAAAACAATATTATAATCAGAGCCATAATGCAATCAAAGCAACTGGCTTCCTATCAGAATGAATAGTGAAGGCTGTTTGAAAGCACAGGGAGGAATTGCTTCTTAAGCTGCTCACCATTCATACCAGGGCGTTGATTCCAAAGCCTGATATCTAGAGAGTGTGGCATATAATATAATACAGAACCGTGAGGACAACAGCATGAAGTCCCTAACCGTGGGCTCTTCCAACCTACTAGGCATTATGACCAAGAAATGCAGTCTTTAACATCCTTACTCATGTGAAGTTTAAGGTGAAAATTACAAGTGAAAACTTATAAAGAAAGGAGATTGTGGTACTCAACATGCATAGCTCTCTAGTTTGGAAGGAGGGCCAAATACAAGCTCTTAAGTAGAGCCCATGCTCTAGAGCAAAGAGGTATAAATGAGCTTGTGAGCCTCGATTCTCTGGGCTTCCGCAGAAGAGACCCATGCCATACACAAAGGATTCCTGGATTAAAACTGCTGTAATCTTGCTTGGTCCAGAGGAGCCTTGAAATGCCACACTTACTAGAAGGCTTTCTCTTAGAATTACGGCCTTCTTCTGTGTTTACAGGTGTCACTTTGACCATGCCTCAGTAAAACAGTTCATTCATTCAACAGGTATTTAATGATAACTAACTAAATGCCTGTTAGTGTCTTCCGGCACAGCGACATAATGAACATAAAATCCCAGTCCATTCACTCCAGGCAGCAGTGCACTAGATCTCTTTGTGTCCTTGGGTGTCCTCAAATATGATAGTCTAGACAGCTTTGGAAATTCACCTGATTTAGTGCGTTACCTAGGCAATTTCTATTGCCTATGTTTTGCATCTAGGCAATATCTATATTCTACATCTAGACACTATCTATGAACCAATTTCCCTAACTCTAAAACTAGGGTCTTGTCATCAAATGCAGGGGGTTGTTCATTTGAAAGGAAAATGACTTGCACGGTGCTTGGCACAGAGAGCAGATCGAAGCAGAACGTTAAAACCCCAGACTTCCTTCGTTTCCAAAGGGAACAGATATTTTGGCAGGGGAAAAACCCCTTAATCCTTTTGCATGTGTTTAAATCATATTGCAATGAGGGGGGAAAGGGGAAACTTAGCCACAGACCGAGTTGAGGGAATTTTTAGAAGATACATGTAAAAGATTATTAAGAGGTAATTTGAGGACTATACACATTCAACAAACATTATCCCTCAAGAATGCTGAAACATTAGTTACTTTATTAGCAAAACTGGAAAGACACTTCAGAAAAGAAAGCAATGGAGTCAGTGACTTGTCCAACTCATCTAGATGAATGACTCCCACCATTCCAAACACTGATGGGGTAGCCAGGAAGGCTCATGAGTTTTTTATTACTGCACATTCTCTCAGTGACCAAGAAGATTCTCAAAAGTCCAAGGTAACAGGAAATTCTCATGGTGCCCACAGCCTGCAGCCAGAGCTCAATGTACTCACATACCAAACCTACATAAAGGACTCCAGGCTCAAGAGCAGAGGGTATACAAACGAGAAAGGCATGGCTAGCCCTTCAACAAAAGCATTCTTCCTCTAAGTAGAACCCAGTTTTCCTCAACAAAATTTGCTCTTTTTATGTTTTATAGGTAAGTAAACTACAAAAGAGAGAAATCACACATTTCATTGATCACATATGTGTGATCATGCATAGAGTGGCTGGAATTTCCAAGCCAGGTAGTCTGACTTTCTTGTCCATGTTCTTAAGGATTATGACACAGTGCTTCTAATTATAGATGACAGACCCACATTCTCACTTGTAATAACCTGTAGATCTACAGAATGTACTGAAATAAATTGTTATATGACAACCAGTTGGAAACTGAACAATTCAATATCAGATCAAATCAACACAAAACCAAGCCTACACACAAGCTGAAAGTATGGGGTGTTCAAAAGAGAAGAATGTAGGAAAAATCACTGGTTTCTCACTGATGAATCACAATTAAGTTTATTTATAGTTAAAAACAATTTTGGGGACTGATTCTGCTCATTACAGGAATATGGATCTCAAAGAGGCCCTGCCTCATTTCAGATCTCTGGTTTTAAGGAAGTTAGGATCAGGAAAGCAATAAGTTGTCAAATATTACACACCTGTCCAATAAGAAACATAATGATATAACTGTTGTACCCAAACTACTGTATCTTTTGTGGGCAAGAGGAAGTCACATATAACAATCACAAGTTTCCACCCAGAAATGGAGCTTCTATGCATTACCATCAACAATAAACAAGAACAGGAGATTGGCTGAAGAATCATCACTACAGTGAGTCTTCAGGACGTGTGTATCACTGATGAGCTCACAGGTTAAAAGTGTCCAAGAGGAGCTTCAACTTCCACTCAGCACTGTGCTTTCATCTGCCATGTTCTTGCTGGTTGTTCTTATTTCCATTTCTGTATGCTGCCTATGTATAGCCATTGCTCATATTTTATAGCAATACTATTTTATTATTGATATTCAATGTCTAGTTTAATTATTAGCCTAACCATTATATCTCACTCTCTCATTTAAACACAACAAATATGTTAAATTTGTATATTATATTATTACCTGTTATTTAATTTTCTAAGATGTGCTTTATAATTGTAATGTTCAGTGTTATTCAGCAAGGAAAAATGAGTTACTGACCAGGAACCATGATCTAGGAGGCATGGCCTCTTGCACTAGATCTACCTAAAGTTTCCAGGAATTTTGCTTCAGGATCCCTGACTCCTACTGCATCAAGTAAAGGAACCTGCTTCCCCTGCTTATGTGCACATACTCTGCTCCAGAACTTCCTACATCAGTCCACAGAGGAAAATTGGCATCTCTATATTACTATGACTTAGTCCTCTCCTTGAACACTGTAAATGCCTCTACAAAAAGAAGATGCATCCAAGTTCATTCATACAAGAAATATTATTAGGTATGAAAGTACAAATTATCCCCAAAAGAGTGACAGTGGGTGACTTCAAGATTCTTCTTTCCTCCAATAGATAGTTCATCCAGACAAAAACAAAACAGGGAAACAATGGAGTTAAATGGCATCATAAATCAAATGGATCTAACAGACATCTACAGAATATTCCACCTAAACACGAAAGATTACATATTCTTCTTGGTAGCCTATGGTTCACTTTTCAAAACCAACCACATATTAGGATACAAAAAAAGTCTCAATAAATATAGGAAAACTGAAATAATGACCTGTATCCTATCCAACCACAATGGATACATATTTAAAAGCAATAGAAACTTAGTAGAAACTAAAAACACACTACTGAATGATAATTGTGTCAAGGAAGAAATCAAGAAGGAAATTTTAAAAATTGGTCGAATTGAATGAAAATGAAAAGATAACATCACCAAACCTATAGGACACACTGAACACAGTCCTAGGAGGAAAGTTTATAACACTGTCTACACACACACACACACACACACACACACACACACACACACACACAGAGAGAGAGAGCGTAGAGATCTCATATTAATAACTTAATGATGCACATGAAGTCCTTGGCAAAACAAAAACAAACAATTCCCCAAAAAGTATAGGTGGGAGGAAATAACAACAATCATGGCTGAAATAAAAGAAATAGAAATTTAAAAATACAAAAAATAAATGGATGAAGTGTTTTTTTAAGATTAACAACATTGACAAACCTTTAGCTAAATTAACCAAAAGAGAAAGAGAGAAGACCCAAATTAGTGAAGTTAGAGATCAAAATGGATATATTACTTTTATATATAAAATGGATACTACTTTTTATACTACTTTTTATAATTTAAAAATTATATTCCTAAAATAGAAAATCTAAAAGAAACAGGTTAATTTCTAGGTGCCTATGACCTATCAAAGTTAAGTCAAGATAAATTAAATAATTTAAACAGACCCATAACAACCAAAGAGCTAGAAACAGGAATTAATTATCCCTCAACTTAAACCTAGCCCAGGACCCAGTGATTTAACACAAAATCTACCAGACATTCTAAGAAGTGACATTAAGGCTCTTCAAATTATTTAGTAAAATAAATAAGGGAAAAATATTTCCAAATTCTTTTTAGTAAGAGAGTGTTACCCTGATAACCAAAAGCAGATAAAGACTTAACCCCTCCCCCCATGCACACATACAAAACTATAGGCCAATCTCTCTGTTGACCATATGTATAAAAATTCTCAACAAGTTACTTGTAGACCCAATTCTAGAACACATGGAAAAGATCACCTGTCATGATAAAGTTGGCTTAATCCCAGGGACGCAGGGGTGGTTCAACATCTGTAAATAATATAATTCACCACATAAATAGACTCAAGGTCAGAAACCACAGATCATCTTATTAGATGCAGAAAAGGCTTTTTGATAAAATCTAACTGCCCATCATGATAAAAGTCTGGAGTCTGTAGCAGACTCCAGAGCTACAGGTGACATGTCTCAAAATAACAATATACAACACACCCACAGTCAACATTATGATGAGGAGAGAAAATGTGAAGCCAACCACACTAAAATCAGAGCAGGACGAGGATATCTATTATCTCTACTCTTGTTCAGTATTTAGTTAGGATAAAGACAAAAGAAGTAGTTAAAGGGGACAGACATAGAGAAGGAAGAAGTCAACATATCCATATTTGCAGATGATATGATTTGACTAAAAAAAACTCTATAGACTCCACCAGCAAATTCCTATAATAAGAAAACCAGATGGCCAGCCGACAAGAGCAAGTGTGCTTAGCATGGTTATCAACATGTCACACTGCAGTGGCTCTCAGATATGCTCAAATTATGGAGACTAGAACCCATAAAATATTCCTGTAAAAGACAAGGGCATGATTGGTTCTGTAAAGGAGCCATGGACAGACCTTTTGTGTATGTCTCTGACTTGTCAATAGTTTGTTACCTAGTTAGATTCCTGCTCATGCCAATTCAATGATAAAAAGTACTCAGTCTAGTACATCTTTCTAGACAGACATTTCTCTCCCCTCTGTGTAACTAATTGGGAAACAAAGATAACCAATTAAAGCATAACTGTGCATGGTGGTGAACAGAATATGAAACGACTGTCTGTTGCCTAAGGCCTAGCCCTTCAAAGGACAAGAACTCACTTAAAAAAAGATTGATTTATTTATTTCATCTTGCTATGTTGCTAAAGCTGTTCTGAAACTTGCTATGGAGGCCAGGCTGGACTTGAACTCAGAGATCTGGCTGCCTGTACCCCTGGAGTGCTGGGTACTCCCTTTTAAAGAGTTCTCTTTACTCCTGTACACTGACTTGAAATCTTTTAGAAATATTGGGTGCTAGAAAGTGACATCAGCACCACTGTGGTGTAATAAGATTTCTCTGACATCATTTCCCTAACCAGGGATCCAGCTAGCAACCTTCTGTAGGGAAGAAGAGCTCTTGTTAAATAGTCCAGAACTCAGGGTGGGGCTGAGGTACCTTGATTACAACAGTGGGGAAACTTGAGCTGAATAGTAAGCCAAGCAGTTTGCTTTGCTTGCACTCCCACCTGCCACAAATGCTCCCAGCACCACACTTGGAGATGTTCCCCACACCCACAGTTCTACAATGGGAAAGGGTCATTGTAGACAGAGATTCAGCACTCCCCATCTCCTTCTTTCCAGGAGGCTTAACTGGGTATTTTTCCCCGGGAAATACTGGGGTGACCAGAAGAGCCAACCCCCCTGAAGTCAGGAACAAGTAAGGGAAGGTTCTCAGCATAGATCTTGGTACTACTCTACATCCCACCTGGGGAGGTGCCACAACAGAGAAACCAGCCAATCCCATGACATCCTGAATGCCCACGCCCAGTCAGCATCCTTACGCATGCCTGATGTCTCACATCTTCTTCCAGTCCAAGGTAATTGTAGTAACCTGTGACAGGAGCATCCACTGCTAGGATGTCTCTCATAGTCTCTCATAGGAAGGCTTACACTCCCAACTTGAGACCATATTTCCAAGAGACTGTCATAAAAACAGCAGGGTGTTGACATAAAAACAGATACACAAACTAGTGAGACAATACAGAAACTCATACTTTGATGGTCAACTGATTCTTGACAGAGGTGTCAATCACACACAGTGCAGGAAGGAGAGTCTCCTCTGTAGCAGGAATCTTAAAAGGTCTTTTTAATAAAATCAAACCTGAGCCAGGTATTGGGGTGAACACTGGAAGGTCAGAGAGACAGAATAAGCTACAGCTACCTCACCTCGCCGGATCCTCAGCTGGTCTTGTTTCCTCAGACTGGAGGCCTCTGAGTCTTCATCCAGAATGGGTCTCAGCTGAACTGCTGCTCAAAGCCTGAAGGCTTAACCAGGCCAAATGCCTAATCAGCCAAATGCCTCGAGTTTCTGGTCCTCACACCTTATATACCTTTCTGCTTTCTACCACCACTCCCTGGGATTGAAGGCTTGCTTTCTGGGATTAAAGGCGTGAGTCACCATACTTGGCTGTATCCTTGAACACATGGATTTCTGCCTCTGGAATGCTAGGATTAAAGGCGTGTGCTACCACTGCCTAACCTCTGTTTAATATTGTGGCTGTTCCGTCTCTGACCCCAGATAAGTTTATTAAGGTACACAATATTTTGGGGAACACAATACCACCACACTCCTCAGTAGATACACAGAGGTCAACTCAAATGCATTAAAGATTTACATACCAGACCCAAGTCCAAAACCACAGTAAGAAAACAGGATACAGCCCCATGACAATGGTCTAGGGAAATGAAAGGTTAAAAACAGACAAACGGAAGGACACTATATTAATGCCACCAATTCAGAGAAAACAATTTAAAAAATGATTTGGACATTACCACCTTAGCGTGTGCATGGCTTGTAAATACTTTCTCCATTAAATGGAGTAGTTTATATACAAAATAGAAGGAATGCAGACAACTAGATGACAGGAAGAAAATAAACTGATTTTTAAAAATGATCAAAGTAGGGGCTAGGGAGACGGCTGCACAAGGGTGAAGACCTGAGTTCAGATGCCTAGTACCATGTTAAAAAAAAAAAAAAAAACAGGAACTGCACACATTTATAATCCCAGTGCTGAGATGGGCAGCAAGAGGTGGATCCCGATGTTCACTGGCCATCCAGTCTATGTGAAATGGTTAACTCCAGGTTGAGGTTGAGTGAAAAACAAAACAAAACAAAAACAAAACAACAAAAACAAAACCCTGAGATCAAAAGAGGACATTGACCTCTGCCTTCCAGATATTCATCCACAGGTGAGTACACCTGCACACATGTGTACACAAACACACACATGCACACTCACAAAATGGTCAAAGAACTTGAACAGACATTTTTCAAAAGACAAGTGTATATATTTTTAGACTTCTCAGCACTATTAATCATCAGGAAATATAAATTAAAATCACAATAAGATATATCTTCACATGTGTTGAAATGGCATTATAAAAAGATGAAAGATACATTTTAAGACGTGTAGGAAAAGGAATATAAGTAACATAGCAATCAGGGAAAGTAGATGTAGTTTCCTCAAAAAAAAAAAAAACAAAAAACAAAAAACTAAAGACAGAAGTATTAGAGAATCTAGTAATCTAATTCTATTTATATACCTGAAGGAACTGAAACCACCATGCCAAAGGAAAATCTGCATGCACATGTTTATCCCTGAATTACAACAGCTGAGATAGGAGATGAGCTAAGTGTCCACCAGTGGGAGAATTGATTAAAAAAACCTGTTATGTACATAATAGCACAACATTCAGCATTAATTAATCATCATTGGTTACTGTATGAATCTGGAGGTCACTGTGTTAAATGAAACAAGCTAGATACAGACAAATGCTATATAATCTCACTTGGACATAGACCCCAGTAAAGCTGAACTCACAGGGGTAAAGAATAGAGTGACTTTTACATGAGTTTGGGGCACAGAGAGGGAAGAAATGGAGGGTTTTCATCAAAGGATACAAAACTTCAGAAAGATGGGAGGGGCAGTTTTGAGATCTATGTATAGCATGGCGACTACAATAAATAATAACAGATATTCAAAAATGACTAAGTAAATTCAAATGTCTCAACGTAAAGATTTGTAGGTAAAAATAATGGACAATGGGCTTGATTCAATTATGCAGCAGCATGTATGTACACCAAAACATTAAAGTGTATCCATTTACCTATCAGAAATACTAATCATAAAAAATAAAGACAAACCTTAGAACAGCCACAGAAATGAGTGCTGTTTGGAATACAGCTCTCATGGCTGTGCCTGAGACACCGAGCCTACAACCTTCAAGAACAAAGGATGCATGTAATACATTACCCGAACAACCTCACACACAGTATTCTAGGTTCTAATGTAACACATTACCTGGACAACCTCACACACAGTATTCTGGGTTCTAATGTAACACATTACTTGGACAACCTCACACATAGTATTCTGGGTTCTAAGGTAACACATTACTTGGACAACCTCACACACAGTATTATGGGTTCTAATGTAATACATTACCTGGACAACCTCACACACAGTATTATGGGTTCTAATGTAATACATTACCTGGACAACCTCACACACAGTATTCTGGGTTCTAATGTAACACATTACCTGAACAACTTCACACACAGTATTCTAGGTTCTAATGTAGTACATTACCTAGACAACCTCACACACAGTATTCTAGGTTCTAATGTAGTACATTACCTGGACAACTTCACACACAGTATTCTGGGTTCTAATGTAATACACTACCTGGACAACCTCACACATAACATTCTAGGTTCTAATGCTTGTTTGCTGAAGTAGGTTTGTGTTTTTGTTTTTTTTGGTCCGTGTCTGGTCCTATTTTTAAAATCAGAACTCTAGTAATCATCATGACTGCCTTCTTTTTGCCTCTCAGAGGAAAGAATGCCACAGCAGCAGCCTTCTTTCCTGCCAGGGATTACAGCAGGCTGGTGTTTTGCTCTGCTGACCTTTTTCACATTTGGTGTCTCTTGTGACTCTTTAGTTTTGGAAAACATAATGGGGCTTGAACAAATGTATGTTAAACTAAAGAAAACATAGTCTTTTCTGCTTCAGTTCTTTTGGAATAAGAATCAACGGAGATTTCTAGAAAGTGGATCTTGATTTGGGCTGATCGCCATCGTCATTGCCTTTGCCTCCCTTGGGGGCTGCGTTCCTCCTTCCTTTTCAGTCATTCTTCACATTCTCTGCCCTCATGTATGAAGCTTCTAAAGACAGAGCTCATTTTTGCTTTCAGACACCAAAGTGTGTGATATTGCTTTTGTTTGTTCTGTGTTGGCAAAGCAGGCCCCACCTCTCTTACGTCTGCGGTTCCATATGTTAATGTGTCTTTGTCCAGATGACTTTTTTTTTTTAGCTTGTTTTATGTCATCTAGTTCAGCAGGTGAAATCTTTCAGCTGATTGGCTTTTAAATAATTAATATTTTATTCTGATTCATATATTTAAACTGAATAAAATGTAAACTAATTTCATTTTGTACAAATAAACAGTTCAACATGGAAACAAATTATATATATAATAAAGGCATTTCAGTTAATTTGAGGAGATTAATAATGACCAGAAAGCATCATTCTGGAGAGAAGCATTTTGGGATGAAGTGTAAAAATATTATCAACATTCTGCTTAAAATGACGAGCATTCAGGATGGCATACAATTACAATAACAATACTTCTCCTAATTTTTTTCTTCAACCAGCAATATGCTCTTCTAGTTTCCACAGCAACCCAATCAATTTCTGATTACAAATGCATGCAGAGCAATTTAGGCTGAGACTGGGGAAAAGGAAGAGTATATTTGTAGAGTTAGAGAAAATTTGAAATTAGCCTGTATCACTCATCTAAAAGGCTGTATTTGCTATTCACAATTAAGATCAAGACTAAAAACTTAAAAGGGAGGTTTCTAGCAGACGGTAAACCAGATTTTCTTGAGAAATCATTCTTTCATCATGTCTTGCAGAGACACAAAAAGATCTCAGAACTGCTGCTGTTAGTGGAATAGTATTTAATTCCAGCAGTTGAAAGCACAAAGGCAGAAAGAAATGACAGTTAAGACACCAACCTGGGAACAACTAACGGTGGCACAAACGACTTCAATCAGCTCTTCGTTTGGATTCATGCATTAGTTACCAAATTACAATCTAAAGAGTTTTAGGTATGTACTTTTTCGTCTCAAATTTTTATTTTTCTTGAAACTTAAAGATTACCCTCATTAACTGTAACAGAAAATAAACACCAATAAGGACAGGTGTTATACTGATTTTTCAATTCATTCCTAAAATGATTTTTTAAAAAAGAGCAAAATCTCAGTTACAATTACTTAAATTACATATGCCAGCATCACTAAGAGTGAGGGATTCATGGATTAAACACATCTTTCAGTAAGTCCTAGCCTTTGGAAGAACCCCATCCTCACTGAATTAAGTGCATCTGTAAACCAAAGAAAAGGCCAATGAAGTCATTAGGAAAATGCACAAACAGCACCTGTGTGCCTCCTAAGCATTAATGTGGCTTCCAGAATACATAACTCACTAGCACTAGTGGCTAAAGTATTGGAGAGGAGATTAGAATTCTATAAAGTCCCTGAAGGCCTACTTTATAAGACAGGCCAATTACACGTTAATAGACTTGTAAAAACATATATAAACCCACTGTCTTCTTAGCAGTTAGTATGTGCCCGTCTCAGGCTGCTGAGCATGCACTGTGTCTTTCAATCTGATTCCACATCATGGCTATGATGCCCTGTCAAGCTGTGTAGTACTTCCTGTAGCTGATGAAGCACTGGTTGCCAGCTTAAATCCAATGCCACCAGAGGACAGAGACTAGACAAAGATAGCTATTCTGAGGAAATCACAGTACTTACCATGTGAAGAATAGTGGGATACTTCCTTATTCAGGGCATTTCAAAAATCCAAAGACAGTCTAGTTGCAAATGCCTAGACTAGCTTTTCAAAACAAGATTTTATTATGTTGCAGCTGGGAAAAATTAACTGATCGTAAAAAGACATCTTTTTTGAGATAGTGTCGCACTATGTAGCTCTGGCTGTTCTGGAACTCACTATGAAAACCAGGATGGCCTGGAACTCACAGAGATGCCCCTGCCTCGGCCTCCCAAGTGCTGGGACTACAGGCATGGACCATTACATCTGGCTTTTTGTATATATGTATTTTAAGTCTTAGCACTACATGGCCTAACTAGTGATTCTAGAACAAGCTAATGAGTAAAGTGACAGTGTGAATATTTGAGAAATTATTTTTATGAATGGTGTAAAATTTTTAACTGGTTCATTAATCTAGTTCAATGTATTATCATTTCAATTTTCAAAATTCACCGTGAAACACATTGATGCATCTAGGTCAGCATGAAAGCTAGCTCCTGGCCCTAGGCTGAAACAAATTTATGACTTCTTACAAAATGTAAAGGAATTCTAAGGTATCTTTGAAAGAAAATGAATGAAGGCTGACATAAATTTAAGTTTTCTGTGCAAAGGGCAAAATAAATTTCGACAAATGAAGCAAAATGTTAAAATATTAACTACTAGAATTTCTAATGGAAAACTGAACATTGGTAGATGCTCGGCCCTATACTATGGAGAAAAAGAATTCTAGCGTGGATATACTGCAGTGGGGAAATTATGAAGATTCTGTCTCTACAATGCATATATATATATATATATATATAATCAATAAAGCTCATCTGGTAATCAAGGTAATATTGCATATGAGTCTGTGTGAATGTTTTCACATTTCAAGAATGCTGCTATATTAAAATAGATAGTTTGTGTTTTTCAGTGGCCTAAGAAAATCCTCGTGTAATAAGAATTCTTACATACACTCTGTGAAAAAGTATGACTATCTCAGCAATGACCAAGATGAAGTTGTCTTTGCCATTAACAGTTTCCAGTGGCGGCTGGGAGCACGGCTAACACGTGATCTGCTCCTTGACAGTTGGCACAGCTAGTCTACCTTCATGTCACTAATCAAGACAGGTAAACACATATCCACACAAAGACATCAATATCCACAGTAGCTGTTTTAATACTTATCCACTAGGAACACCCAAATGTCCACTAAAATAAGTAAACAAACTGTGTTATATCCACACAAATGGAATGCCTTTCAACATACAAGGAGAATGAAGTGTGGACACATGCAACAATGTGGGTGCGTCTTGAAATAACTACATTGGTTGAAAAATACATCAGAAGATATGAATATTATTTATAGTTTATAACATTTATTTTTAAAAAGCAAATTAAAATGAAAGTGATGACTGCCTAACTGGAGATGGGGAAGAAGCGAGTGTGAGGGTTATGGAGGTCTAAGGAAACTGGGTGGGATAATCATGTGCATTTTTTTGATTATTGTCATGACTTCCCTTCACAGTTGATAAGGATGTCATTATTTAGCCCATTCTGTACTTTAATATTTGCAATATATTTTAAGCTCAACTAAGCTTTTGTTTAAAAAAAAATAGGGATGGGACAGGCACACTAATTACAGATGTGAAATAAATGTATTAAAATACTTAATATTAGATACAGCTAAGCGTGGGCAAGGTGCTGCTTGTCTATAAACTCAGCATGAAGGAGGCTGAGGCAGGAACACCGGTGCTGGAGGCTAGCTTGGGCTAGATAGTGAGACCCTGTAAATAAAAAAAAAATGATAGCACTGAAGGATTATGGGTCTGAGAAGGGAAGTAGGAAGAAGGCAGGAACTGGTAAGTTCAGACAAGCGAGGGTCTACAACTTCTCTTCTTAAGTTCCTGTGTCCTTAGTTTTTCAATACTTTTTAAACGATTCTCAGTTTGAAGAGGTTTTCAGATTTGACGGGGGAAGTGAGATCATATTCCTTTTCAATTATGAACTGAATGCAGATTCTGAGTTGGCCTCACAGCATTAATGAATCTCAGTACATACAATCCAGTCAACTTAACAACAAAATCACCACCTGTGGACGACAGCCAGAGCCAAAAGGTAAGGCCCACGATGAGAAGTCATTCAGTAAAATTAAAAGGCTCAACTACATTATTTAATAGAATAGTTAAGCTTATAATGTAACCACAAGCAACATCAGCTTAGCAATGAGACACTTAGTTCACATACTCTCACCCTCAGGAGTGTTGCCCCACCCCTACAGGATGGGATTCCAGATGGGGCTGCTCTGACAAGGGTAAGGGTCTTCTGAGTCTTTTGGATTAAGACCAGTTTCCTAAATTCTTGCCTGCTGTGACTAACTTTTCTGGTTTGTTTTGAGGTCCCAGATTTAGATTCTGACTCCAAGTGTTACTTGCCCTGACTCTCTCTCCACTGCCTCCCATGTGTCTCCCCCCTTACTTCTTACACTGTCTTCATCTATCCGGTTGATTCGCTTCTGCCAGTAGGCGCCCTGGAGAAAGCTAGAGCTCCAGATGTGTCACCAGATGCATGGTGGTCAAGTGATGACCAGTATGTCCACAAGGCTGGTACTGAGGCATGCCTCTGATAAACTCCCAGGGGCCTTGAATATTTTTCTTTAACACTATTAATGTGATTTAATTGTGTCATCCAGTGCTAGTTGCAAATCACTTAAGTCAGCATTATTCATAAAACAGTAGCCAACTATCACATAGATAAGTCATTTTTACCTATAGCAAATTAATTAACAGCCTCTCTTTTTTCCCCTATAAGCAATGACTATGAAAGAAATGTGGAATGGATGCAGATTGACAGTGATGATTAAATTACTTCACAAGCTATATCAGCAATCAATGAATATGTTAATGAGCATCTCCCACACCTATGGTGCTGTGCAGTCTTAAAGGGAAACACAATGCATTCACCATTTATATTTCATATTTTATCTTGGAGAGCTAGTGTTTAGTGATTTTCTAAATTGTATTCTCTCTCTCTCTCTTTTTTTTTTTTTGAGACAGGGTTTCTCTGTGTAGTTTTGGTGCCTGCCCTGGATCTCGCTCTGAAGACCAAACTGCCTCAAACTCACAGAGATCTGCCTGGATCTGCCTCCTGAGTGCTGGGATTAAAGGCATGTGCCACTGCCACCAGGCTCTAAATCATTTTGATATTTACTCCTAACAATGACAGACAATAACTTTATGAATGTGGATCACTGTGGATGCAGGTAACATCTAGTGAAAACATCAGCAAATGAGATTTATCACTTATTTATGTAGTTTTAATGGGAAATCAAACATGACCAGGGCACCCATCATTATTGTTTAAAATTAGTGATACTTATCTTACACAACTCTCCCTGCTCTATGGTTGTGGCATCATGTGAAATCTTAAACTCTGTCAAACTCAAATAATGTTTGCTTTTAAGAATGTGTCATTTTATTCAACTTTGAAATAAAGTTACAATTTCATTATGCAAAATAAGTTTTTAAAACATACAAAGTGCAGGACATAGATGTGTTGGTAAAGGATTTACTGTTTGTCTCAAAGAATATTTATTCATCGTTACTTTAATTTAGAACACATAGTGTGTGAAATATAGTTCTTGGTGGATTTTCTGCTAAGTAAAAACCGCAAAAGGAAGGTAGTTAGCCGTGATCTATCTTGTGTTTATCATTTTATTTGGCATTTATTATATAATCATATTTTTTTCTGGTATTATTTTGTCTAACCTATGTTATGTCAAAGACTTTAATGTGAGTTAGTTTAGAAACATAATTCTAAAGTACAAATTATTTTCACAGCATAATTACCCTTTGCAATATAATCAACACACATATTTTTTTCCAAAATGACAGTAACTTTGGTAAATGAAAAAATGCATGGATAATGCCATCTTAAATTTCTGTTTGGCCTGTGGCTCTCCCGTACATACAGAAAACATGAAAACAATCTCTCACTGAATGTACTTCTCACTGCACTGACTAACTGGATTCCTGCACACAGGCTTTGGAAGTTTCACTTCCAGCTGGGCAGTGGGTACACACCTTCAATCCCAGCACTCGGGAGGCTCAGGCAGGTGGATCTTTGTGAATTTGAGGCCAGCCTGGTCTACAGAATGAGTTCCAGGATAGCTAGGGCTACACAGAGAAACCTGTCTCAGAAAAGCAAAAACAAAGACAAGTTCTACTTCCTAGACTCCAAATCGCCACATGCTTGTTTCCCTTTCTAGGCCCTACAAACTCAAGTTGGCCAAACTATGACCTTGACATGCTTCTCACCATCACATATTCACCCCACAGTCAAATACGTGACCTCACAAGAACCCTATGAAGCAGACGATATTTAAATATTTTCTTAGTAAGGGACCCCAGGCAAAGTGAAGATGTTCCTCCTGAATCCTCTTCATAAACTTCATTTTATGGACACTGACTACGAGAAAAATACGTATTTGCGTTCATGTCCATAGACTGTGCACACTCTTAGCCTTGGCTGGAGAAGCTTATTTTGCAGTGGGCAGCAGTAAACGCAGGCTCACAACTGCTCAAAGCGCTGAGAATAAGTGGCTGTTGTTGCTCAGCCCTAAATGGCACATCTGTATCAACCCCACCCCACCCCCTTCTGCCAAGGTTCAGGAAACCCAGCAGAAGAGAAAGCAAAGAGACTGCCAGAGTGGAGGGTGGGGAGGAGTGCTGGGAAACGCTTCCCTCTGAACATGACAGGGCTACTGCACTTATAAACATATACCAGCTGTGATTACTTCGCACTAAGATCAAGCCAAAAAAAATTAAATCATGGAGAGGGAGGAGCTTACAAGGCTCCTCCCATAACTGATGCATTATTAGCAGTTGATAACTTCTGGAGGAGGGAGAATCCTTCTTCTTTAGGGAGGAGTGGCCACAACAGACAGTGGGATGCTGGGAGAGAAACTTGTTGGGAGAGATCCAGCAGAAGTTGGAGGGGGTGAAAGATCATACTCCATTGTGTATATACATAAAATTATCAAATAATAAAATTTATATATATATTAAACACACAAATATTTCTTATCCAGAGAATGAAATAAGTGAAATATTAGAGATAAAAATCTTAAATTCTGAGTCCCTCAATAAAATCTGAGTAAAGATTGCCACCTACAAGGTTCTATCACTTTCAGAACAGAAATGTGACTTGGCTGTGTGATAAGGGAAGAAAGAAAACTATTGGATGCTGTCTCTCTGTTTCCGGATGCTTGTTTGTAAGTTGTCCACTGTGCATTTTCTACTCACTAATCAACTACTATAGAGCCATAAACACATAATAATAAGACCTGATTTTGATAATAAGTTGTGTTTAAATTTTTTTAAACAGTTTGAATAATCTCTGAAAAAATACCTTTTATAGACAATCAAATATGCCAATAGAAAAGAAATAGCAGGTTACACTAAAACTTTTATAGCTATTTCAAATATGCTCCGGAGCTACCCACTTCTTACATTTTTTAAATTATTAAGTGATGTGAAGTGAAGCCCCTGGAAAGACTGCCACATCTGCCCTGAAGATTCTACAGGGAGACGAACAGGCAAGAGTTTAATGACTGTGGAGAGATGGAACATTGCAGATAGCCACAATTATCTCGGGCTGTCCTGGGTACCTTTCCTAGCATCTATCACCCACCTCTCATAAGATCTAGAATCCTTTTAACCACCAGGTAAAACTTTGAGGATATTTTAACTTGGCAGACCACTCATTTCACTAACCGCACGGCTAAGAGTGTCTTGCATTTAGTAATGCACTGACTTACAACTTCCCTGTGTCCATGACTATAAAACAATCACGTAACTGCATCTAGGGCAGAATGTATCATTTAGGGTGTCTGTATTCCTAGGGACAGTCACTCATATTCAGCTAAGATAGGGCCATCTCTTACTCTCTTTCGAGTAAGAGCTGTGTTTCATGCTGACAATAGCAACACCATTTTAGAGAGATGTCCTTTATAAATAACACTGGTCAGTCACATTAAACACCCAGAATAAGAGACACAAGTATGCATTTTCAAGTTTCCATGGAAGATTTCTAAAGATGGGCACCATTCTAAAGCATAACTTTTGTAAATTTCAAGCAGGATCAACTTAAGAAGCCAAATTCATAAGCATTAAGCAACAAATGTATTTAAAACATCTTTATGAATAGAACTACAATAGCTTATGAAATAAAAGCAAGAGTTTACAAATGAGACTGCAGTATGTGAAAATCTTTCTGCACAGCAAAAGAAATAATCAACTGCCTGCAGAATGGGAGAACATCTGTAGAATATTTATTCAATAGGGAATTAATATAGAGAAATTTTAAAGAGCTCAAAAATTAAAAAAAAATTACCAAACAATCTTACCAAGAAGAACAGAATTGAACTGAACAGATTTTTAAAAATAAAGAAATGCAAATATCCAAAAAATGAAAACTATATGAGTTTCCAGCTCACCCGGTGTGGTAATATATTATGTACCCTAATCAAATTTGCCTGAAGATCAGAGAACAGAACAAGCCACTAGATTAAACATAGAAGCCAGGCAGTGGTGGCACACACCTTTAATCCTAGCACTTGGGAGGCAGAAGATCCATCTGGATCTCTGTGAGTTCAAAGCCACCCTGGACTACATGAGATTGGTTCAGTCTAGGAGAGAAACAGAGCTAGGCAGTGGTGGCACACACCTTTAATCCAATACTTGGGAGTCCCATGCCTTTAATCCCAGCACTAGGAAAGTTGAGACAGGAAATTATATGGCTGGGTGGAGAAAGATATATAAGGTATGAGGAGACAGGAACTAAAGTCTTTCAGCTGAGGAAGGCTTTTCAGGCTGAGGAGTCCTAGAGGTAAGAGGTGGCTTATTACTTTGTCTCTCTGATCTATCAGCATTTACCTCAATATTAGGCACTGTTGTTTTTTTTTTTAATAAAAGGATCATTTAGCAATTAGTGTTATAACCCAAGTTAGAACAGATAACACAAACATCAATAAATATTGAGCAAGATGGCAAGGGCCTTATTTATCATTGAGAATGGTAGTGTAAACTGAGGTCAGTCTATCCACTCTGGCCAAGTATGGAATGTGCTCAAGAAATTCAAACACAACTCTCTCCTGAAATAACTAGAGTAGTTCTGGGTGTTCATTCAACTGAATCAAGGGCAGCTTACTGCTAAGCAGGGCTTCTTAAACTGTCTCCAGTTATCACCCATTTTCACTGCTAAGATTTTTACATGAACCCCAGTATTTAGGCACATAAAGTAGTATGAAAATTAAATATTAACTGGTCAAAAACATAAATTTATTTTAAAATAATACACTGGTATACATATAATTTCACCATTTATTAAAGACAAACTAAATCTGCACACCAATGAGACCCATATGCTTGATTATTTTTACATAAAGAATTAAATCTTGGTTAAATGACTGATTCTGCAGGTGAGGACACATTCAGCATTGTTCAGAACTGGTTGGTATTTTGATTTTATATTAGTCAATGCTGACAATGTTATCTTGGATAGAAACATAGTAGAAAGTGATGGAAGAAAGATTAGGGACATATTTAAAACCTCTGGAAATTCTCTCTTAATCCTGAGCCAAAGACTCATTTATTCTGTGCTGTGCAATGTCTTTCTGTACGCTGGAAATTCTCTCTTAATCCTGAGCCAAAGACTCATTTATTCTGTGCTGTGCAATGTCTTTCTGTACGCTGTGAATATATGTTGTTCTCACTGCCTAATAAATAAAGCTACTTTGGCCCATGGCAAGGCAGCTTAGAGGCAGGCAGGAGATCTAAGCAGAGACAGGAGAGAAGAAGGGCGGAGTAGGGAGAGACGCCAGCCTGCTGCCCAAGGAGCAACAAGATGCCAGCAGACCGGTAACGCCACAGCCACGTGGCAGCATATAGATGAACAGAAATGGGTTGATTTAAGATGAAAGAGCTAGCTAGCAAGAAGCTATAGCCATAGGCCATACAGTCTGTAATTAATATAAGCCTCTGTGTGTTTACTTGGGACCGAGAGGCTGCAGAACCAGGCGGGACACAGGAAAACTTCCAACTACAATTCTGTATTCTGTGAAATTCAAACCATCAAATCAAACAACAAATTTAAAAATCCAAAATGTACTAATTTAACACTTGACATTGTGAGATGATGGCAGGAAAATATTAAGTCTTTTTGTACCCCCCCCCATATTTAACCCATTATGTTTCCCTAAGAGCAGAAAATTGTGTATGTAGGTAAAACACCGCAATTCATAGTACACAGTAGTGCTGATCTCGGATGTTTCAGACAGAATCCACCAGCCTTGCATCGCAGCATGTCACCAAACACAGTGCAAAGTGCACCTGTGGAGTGCTCAGAGCCCAGGCTGCAGTGTGGTTGTGGGATGTAACACTGGCCAGAACTGCCAGAAACACCTCAGTTCTATGACACATTCAATTTTGAATTATGTTCTGGTTATTTTATGTTTAGAAACTTTTAACAGTTGCCAACGTTTTCATGATTCTCATGTGCAGTCAGTCACATGACACCCCATGGTGTCCCCACCCACAGTTTCAGTCAGTCACATGACACCACATGGTGTCCCCACCCACAGTTTAAGATGCTGTGCTAGAGAGATCTTGTAAATCTGTGTTTGTCATAGCACAGAGGTCACAGTATGGAATCATCCATGGGAATAGAAAAAGTGTATGTGTGTGTGTGTGTGTGTGTGTGTGTGTGTGAGAGAGAGAGAGAGAGAGAGAGAGAGAGAGAGAGAGAGAGAGAGAGAATTTATCAGCCACAATGAAAAACTATGTTAGTTGCAGAAAAATAAATCATAATGCTACATGTAGCTATTTCCACAAAGATACATATGGCATATCTTCCGTCATTGTGAAATCTAGGAGGTCCAGGAAAACCAAGGATATGAAGATGTGGTTGGGATTGAAGGAAGGATAAGAGGTTACAAGAGAGTAACAGAGGAGATGAATACGGCCAATGTACATTGTAGGCATGCATGGCAGTGTTACAGTGAAGCTTCTTGCTTTGTCAGATTAATATGTACTACTAAAAATCATAATCAAAACAGCAGTGTAGAGCCCGAACTAGCAGGTCAACAATTCCTCATAAATACAACTATAAGACTGGAAAACAAAAACAGAATCATGACCATTTAAAAAGCAAGAATGTAATTTCTATTAAAATAAAACATTAACAAGAATGTTGAAATAAAACAATGCAATCACAACCTTTAGAAAACTTTAATAACAGAAACAGTAGAAATCAAATGAGAAGAAATCATGCTGAAATAGAAACAATAAATCGACGGCTTCCTAGAATGCTGTCATAATCCCTAGCACCTACTCCCTCCACCTCTAGAATCAACCTGTTATCCAAATCAGAAGAATTTCAGAATCAGATTAGGAGAGAATGTACAAGGAAAGTAAGACAAATCAAAACTGAATTTAATTCAGAAAAAATTAATGAACTAGCAATGATTAATATACTCGTAGATATTAGAATTTTAAGCATATTAATGATGTGTGACTTCAACTTCTTAGACACATAAATACATATGTATAGGCACAAAGCATGCAGATAAAGGGCAATAACTAGTTGATAATCTTTGAAACATTCTCCTTTTCTTCTTTATATACTGTAAAAACTCCACATCATAATTTTCTTTTTAACAATTAAAATTTCTAGAAAACACATTAATAAAGGAAAACATAAACACAAACAATCCACTTGGATCAGCAATGCATGACTGTGTATGTGAAGGAAATGAGATCCATAAGCCAAAGAGACATAGTCATCACTATGATCATTGCAGTACTTTTTATGGTAGCCAAGGTATTAACTCAAAGTTCACCACAGAGGAATGGATAAAGAAAATGTGTGATCTAAGCACAATGGAGCAAGGGGGAGAGAGGATCTTGTTATCTTTATGATCTGGGGAACCTAAGGACATCATTTTAAGTGAAATGAGGCAGATCCTGCAGAGTCTCATTTACACAGTCTACAAAGGAAAACTCTTAGAAACAGAGAAAAGCTGTCAACAGAAGCTTCATGGTCAAATGATAAAAATTTCAGGGCTGGGGATTTAGCTCAGTGGTAGAGCACTTGCCTAGCAAGCACAAGGCCCTGAGTTCGATCCTCAGCTCCAAAAAAAAAAAAAAATTTCAGTGAGGATTACATTATACTTCATAACAATGCACCACATTCTTGTTACAAACACATAAAAATTAAAATGATATTAAAATCCAATATTTTTGTGCAGAATACAAGTATACAACACAGTTAATTTCCTTCTTAAAGGCAAGTTCACCCTGTCTTCCAGGTTGTACAAACACTGTTGTATTCTGGCAGCTAACTACTCCAGTCCTGCTTCCATCCTCAAGACATGAATCAAAACAGCTCCCACCTGACACGGACTGTTGTCTAAGTCACCAAATATCATCATATTTGGAAACAAAACTATGGGGATATAATTAGGACTATGTTAGGACTTGGGAGTCAGCTTCTCATGACGGCATCAGTGGTTTCTAAGGAAAAAGGATAGGAGAGTTGGGGAAGGAAGGACTCCACAACATGCATGGAGGAAGACCATATGAGGACACACTGAGAAGCCAGGCTCATGGTCAGCCTGGAGACGGCTTTCAGCATAAACAAATTGATGGCATCTTGGACTAACAACTTCTAGAAAGGTGAGAAACCAAAGTCTATATAAGCACCTCAAGCCATGTTATTTTGCTTTTAAGGCAGCTGTTGCTAAATTCTTTCCCTGAGGGAGAAGCAAACAATATCCACCTTATACTCCTATGACACCAAGGACCAGCTCAGGTAGAATTCTACCAAAGTTCATGCTGGTGAACCAATGAGTTTATTAGGTTCACTTTTAGAGCAATGGGGGAGGAGTTACATGTGGTTAGGACATGAGTGATCTTCAAACAGCCACAAGAGAAGGTCTACACCCAGCATGGATGATGATTCCTTCATGGCAATGTAGATGGAGCCCCTTCCCCTCTTTCTTCCCTTCCTAGTCTAGACCCTTTTGGAGTTTTCGAGGCCACAAGCAACTAGGGAAGAATGACTCACGGTTGGGAGTGGTGAATATTCAGGTGAGGGGCCTGTGGGGCCTGTGACCTTCCCAACATTCTTCATCTATGAGTGAAAGTCAACAGTCTAGACACTCAGCTATGATGACTGTTTGTGAGCAGGCCCAGCTCAATTCCTGAAGATGGTGGCAGTATGGCTTGGAGAATGGTCCTGTACGATAGCAGTCCAAACTAAGCCAACGTGGCAGGACCTTAGCAATGCATCTTGTTTGGGGTAATAATACTGGATTCCTGGAAAATACTTTGCTTCTTTGTCAATTAAATAAAAATCAATGACCAGAGATTGTTTTGTACAATCAACACATCATGATTAAATCATGCACAAGAATGTGAAGTGATTTAGCAATACAATATCATCTAGTGATTACTGAACATATGCTCAAATCAACAGACCAAATGATAAAATGGTTTCTAATCATTTTGATAATTGTAGAGTGTATTTTTGTTAAAATTTAATGCATCGCAAACTAAAAGTCTTAACAAATTAGGAAAAGATGGCTACCCTCCCACAAATTATCCTACACATTCTATGCAACTCCAATCAAACTCCACCTTGATGTTCATGAAACCTTACAGTGTATCGTAAGAATCTCTATAGATGGTAAGAGGTCAAGGAGATGATGACACTGAGAAGACTTCTCAAACATAAACTACAACAACTAAGACGGTGTGACACTGATTCAGATAACTGAATACACTGAGGGGCAGAATAGAGATTACTGAGTTAGGATTCACAAGTGCAGTAGTATTCCACTTCCCATTTTAAATTCACAGTTGAGTAATTAATAATTAAGTGTGACCACTGTTAAGGATAAACCATGAAAACATGGGTAAATGGGTAAAACTGGACATCAAGAAAAGAAATGATCCAGTTTACAGTTGGTCCAGAACTGAACAGAGTTCTTGAAAGACGAAACACAAAGAGTTGAGAAACAAAGCAATGTTCAGCATCCTTTGCTGTTGGGAGTGCAAACTTTTACAGCTGCTGTGGGAATTAGTGTGGTGGTTCCTTAAGAAACTGGGAATAGAGCTACCTCAAGATCTAGCTATCCCATCAAAGAGGACTTTACATTCTGCTGTAGAGACACTTAGTCATGTTTATTGCTGCTCTCTCTATTCATAATATTCAAAATTGTGAACAGCCTAGTCCATCAAGGGATGAATGAATACTGAAAATGTACATTTACACAATAGAATATTATCCTGCTTAAATAAATAAACAAATAAAACCTCGAAATCATGAAATTCACAGGTAAATGGATGGATCTATAGAAAATCAACCTGAGTGAGGTAACCCAGACTCCAAAAGACAAATATTGTATGTTTTCTCTTATATGTGAATGTCAGCTTTTAAGCATTTGATAGATTTGCTACAATCCATATTATCACAGAGATTAGGTAAAGCGTAAGGGACTAGGGAGGAAGGGAGTATCACCCAAGGAAGGGGGAATAGAATATACAGTTATGGAGGGACAGGGGAGAGACTGGAACAGGGGGATTAAACAATGGGGAGGGAGCTGGAGAGATGGCTCAGTGGTTAAGAGCACTGGCTGCTGTTCCAGAGGACCCAGGTTCAATTCCCAGCACCCACATGGCAGGTCATACCTGTCTGTAACTCAGTTCCAGGGAGTTTGACACCCTCACACTAGTGCACATAAAATAAAATTAAATTATTGATGGGTGGTGGTGGTGCATGTCTTTAATCCCAGCACTCGGGAGGCAGAGGCAGGTGGATCTCTGTGAGTTCGAGGCCAGCCTGGGCTACTGAGTGAGTTCCAGGAAAGGCCCAAAGCTACACAGAGAAACCCTGTCTCAAACAAACAAACAAACAAACAAACAAACAAAAAACCCCAAAAAACAAAAACAACAACAACAAAAACAAAAAAACCCAAAACCAAAAAACAAACAAACAAAAACAAAACAAAACAAAACAAACCAGGGGAGGGTGCTGAAAAAGAGGGGATAAGGGTGAGAACATGGGGGGGACAACTAAGGGAGACTTGAGGGGAAACCTAATACTGTAGAAATCTTCTTCAAATAGAAATCTAAATAGAGTCACCAAATAACAGGGTGGCAATGTCCCAACCAGACATCTTTCACCACCAAGTGAAACATCCAGTGCCAGAAATGGGTGGTTAAAATCATTGAGTTGTTAGCCAAAGGGTCCCCATTGGAACCTCCAAGTATCTCAGGCTACTGCCAAGGCTATTGGCTGCTCCCCACAAACTGATAGCAAGGCCCTATCATTGAAGACAACACCTACATGTCTCATTGAATCAGAGAATTCCAGCTGGTACCTAACTGGAGCCCTCACCCCTACTGCCTAGTGTTCATGATACTCACAGGTACTCTGCCCACCATCAGAGGAGAAAGGTAACCACCAACCGTGTGATCTACAGGAGGGACCTGCCTGCACCATGTGCTCGTGCAACAGTGGCACAAATGTTGTGGGAGTAAAACAACCACTATCTGACTGGAATTAAGGCTCACTCCATGAGACGGAAGATATGCCTGATACTGATCAGGTGGCTAAGAACTTGAGAATAGATAGACCACAGAACTAGGAGAAAACCAAATACTACTGTGGTGCTAAAGGAATACAGCGATAAAATGACTCCTAATGACATTCCGCTATCTGCATATTTGAATGCCTCATTCAGCCGTCATTGGAGAAGCAACTTCCTGTAGTAGACAGGAACCAACACAGAGATCACAACTGAACAATGTGCAGTGGGTAAGAGCTTTTGGAATAATCAGCCCGAAATGAGACATCTTTGTCTAACCCCTCTCGTCAGTGCTCAGCAAACTGTGAAAGAGGAGGGAGAAGGACAGAAGAACTAGAGGAAACAGATGACTCCAAGGAAACAGTGCCTTCCTTCCAGATACAACAGGACTGATCCACACATGACTCACAGAGACTGGCAGCAGGCACCCCAAGGCAGATGGGGGTCATAGTGCTGAGAGGTAGAAATGGACATGGGATGCCATAGCTAATCAAGAAGCTATCCTTAAGTGACCTCTGTTTAAAAAGGAAAAATTAGCTCTCTCCAGTGGAGCCTTATTTGGTATATTAACTACGCTTAAGAGTAGACTCCAGGCCCAGCAGTATATGGTCAACACAAAATGAACTCAATGGTGCCTTTGTAGACTTTTTGTCTTGTATTGCTTTGTTAGGGCATTTCTTGGTCTTACTGGGCTTTTGCTTATATACTATAGCTTTCATTTTTTTGTTTGTTTTGGTTTGCTTTTTGTGTGTATGTTTGTGTTCTTGTTTTAAAATTATGATTTGTTTGGCTTTTTCTTGCTTGCCTGTTTATTTTTGAGAGAGAGACAGAGAGACAGAGACACAGAGAGAGACAGAGAGAGAGAAAGGGGAGTAGAGTGTGTGGGGGGAGTGGGGGGGTGGGGAGGATCTGGGAAGTGTTGGGGGAAGGTAAACTATGATCAGAATATACTAAATGGCAATAAATTATTTTCAATACAAAAATGTAACTATTCTCTCAAAGATTAACTATCATCACTTAATTAAATCAATGTGATAATTTCAGTGTGCTTTAGCAAACATAATGTGTATGGTCTTCATTTTTTAGTAAAATTACATTGTTTAATTAGAGATGTATGCCTAGAGTTAGCTGTATAGCTGTTGGATGTAGTAAATAAAGCTTGAGGGTGAAAAAATGAAGCCCTAAAAAAATCTATGCAACTGTTATAGCCAGAGAACTTAATGATTATAATAAAATGAACTAAAATGTCTCAAATATTAAATTCTTGACCTTTAGAATTGGAGTCCTTGAGAAAACACAGTGTTGTACCCTTTGAAAAATGGAGGGAGGTGGTGTTATAATGAGGTACAATGATGCTTGCCTCACTTAGGTACTTTCTAGAGTGAGTGCGGAAGGGACCAGGAAGAAGCCTCCAGGAGAAAGAGGTACCTTCTCTATCACTGCCCATCACTCTGCATCATGCTGGGTCCAGCTGGGTCAATATACTTTTCATTCAGTTGCTGTTACTCCATGGCAAAAAATATGAATGAATGGGGGGAATTTTCATATGAGTTTCCTTTTATACTATTAACTTTCCCTTTATGATAGGACATGGCCCAAGAGGCATCACAGAAACCTGTACTTTAAACAAATGTTCAGGAGCTGATGAGATGGCTCAGTGGTTAAGAACACTGGCTGCTTTTGCAGAGGACCATGTTTTTGATTCCTAGCGCCCACATGGTGGTTCACACCATCTGTAGCTCTAGTTCCAGGTGATCTGATGCCTTTTTCTAGACTCTGAGTTTACCAAGCATGCACACATTGCACAGACATAAGTACATGCAAAACACCCATACATAAAAAAAACTTAATAAAACAAAACAAAGAATCTAGGTGACAAAGAAAGTTAAAGAATAATTTCTAAATTTCAATTATCTATCTATCTATCTATCTATCTATCTATCTATCTGTCTGTCTGTCTGTCTGTCTGTCTATCTATCTATCTATCTATCTATCTATCTATCTATCAATCATATTAATCATCTAGCTATCCAGCTCATGAATTTAAATGCATATACATACTTACATAGATACACACACACACACACACACACACACACACACACACACTCCTTATACGCATTTGAGAATATATACAAAATTTAGACTCCAAGCACATTATGGTAATAAATGGATAGAATACAAATTAAGCCCCAAGTCTCTTAGTAAGGAAGGTCTTATTTATTTTCATTTAGAAGAATATAAACTACCATGTGTAGTGGTGTATGCCAGTACTTGGAATGTCAGTACTTGGAAGTCAGAGGAAGACGGATCTCTGTAAGTTTCAGGCTAGTCTGGACTATGCCCCAAGTTTTAGGCAAGCCAAGGTTACATAGTGAGACTACATTTCAAAAATATGACAAAAAGCCTATAAAATAAGATGATTATATGTTAGCTTCAGAAGCCATAAACATTACCTATTTCACTGTTTTGTATTTGTATATTTATATAATTAAATTGACAAGATTATGGTTAAAACTGAATGCATGAAAATTAATGGAAGTATTTTACATAAAAGAAGTGACTTGTTGACATAAGTGTAAGAATATTTGTGAGGAAAATGTCTTCTTACAACTGGAAAATCACAGCCTTAGCTGTTCCCAACTTTTTCCAGTATGTACGATGAATGACTTCCAGAAGTGCTGAGATTTTGAGTCCTGACACTAAGAAGACAAGGAGTAGGAGCAGCAGCTGGGGAAAAGATCAAAGTTTTCTAGGAGAGCTACTTGTAACAATCTTAATTTGCAAGTCACAAATCCTCAGCCAGAAGCGGATGGTTAAACAAAATAGTGTAGTGGTTATTTGCTTCGCCCATGACATTGGGTTATACTGCCTAAAGGAGGTGGTGCTTCTTGCCCTTGTACATGACCTCTTAAATGTGGGCAGAGCAAATACCACTACAAAACAGTAGTACATTCATACACAGAAATACAATTTAGGAATAAATAGAAAGGAAGCATTTACGCACTAGCTTCACTTAAAATACCCTGACCAAAAAGAAGGCTTTGTTTTAGATTACAATTCCAGGTTACAGTCTATCGTTTTGGGGAGGTCAAGGCAGGAAGTCAAGCAGCTAGTCATCACTTCTGCAGTCAAGAGTGGATGGAAACCAATGCCCCCATGCTGCCTGTCTCCTGCTTGCCACTTGTGCTGAAGCTAGCAGTCTTCACTCTCCTCCTAGCCAAGGCCTGGCTCAGGAAATGCGGCCCCTATATTTGGGGCGGCTCTTCCCATCGTAATTATCACTCAACATAATCCTTCACGGACATGCGTACAGTAAACCTAGTGTAGCTTCTCACTGAGACTCTTTTTCAGGTGATTCCAGGTTATATTAAACCGACATTTAAAGTTAATCAGAACAATTAATTTATAACTATCATTGTATGCAACAGTGGCACTGAATCTCAGAGGCATAATTTTGATGGAAGTAGCAGATACAAAAAAAAAAAATCACATAGTTTATGCAAGTATAAAACCAAGTCCAAAAACAGCTGCAAACAGGAAAGATACATTCGGCGTGGGACTGTGCCTGAGGGGTGACTAGAAGGGAACAGATAAGGATTTTGTGATGTTGGTGCTTAATTTTTAATATTTTAGTTCACTCTCTGAGAATTTCCTACATGGATCCAAGGTACTTTGATCATATTCACACACACCCCACACCTCTCCCTAAGTCCTTTGGATCCACTACCCACCTTCAAACTTCTTCTAGCTTCATGTTAACTAAAATTTTGTTTTTTTTAATATGTATTTAAAAACTTATAACCCACTGAGTCTCCTTTGTGTCACCCATGTTGATGGCTGTTCTGGGAGCTGGGTGAGCTTGTGTACTGGTTTAATGTTCGCCAATGATTCACCTAGAGCATGTGCATTTTCTACACATTGATATCGACAAAAACAGTCTCAGGAGTAGACTGAGCTGCAGAGGCAAAAAATATAGAAATCTACATGCTTTTCTTGTCATTTAATAAATATCTCATAAAATCGTCTGACACTTTAATGTTCTGTGAGGAAAAATAGTCTGCCCTGTTTTTCTTATAGGATTGGTTAGAAAATCCAATAGATGTAAGATGACTTATGGTATATTAAAACATTGATATGTGATAACAACAAATTATTAGGCACACACCTGAATTTATGTACTCACAGCACTGACAGATCATTTAAAGTATATGTGAATCCTAAACTAAATAAGCAAACATTTTTATATAACATGTAGTTTATCTATATCAAGGATAAAGTACAACTCTGCCCCTTTAGGAAACAAACACAGAATTTCTACCTTTCTGAACTAAAATGATTTAAGATAAAAAAAAACCCCTTTAAATTGAACACTAAAATTAAAAGAGGTCTCAAGACACAAAGATAGAATTCTTTTCCATAATCTTAAGAGAAAGCTTTCCTAAGCCAAACCATTTTTATGTTTTATAGTGTACAATACAATTTTTGTAATAAGCAATAAAATATTTCACAGGGCATCTATATAGTATTCATAGTCTCAACACTCATGTAATTTTATTGTTATTTTCCTTGAAAATTCTAACTTGGGGATGATCAATTAGTTGTAGAACGAAATATTATTTCATTTGACCAAAAAAAAAAAAAAAAAACCAAGAGGAAAAAAAGCAGAAAATATAGCCCATGCTGTGGGGCTGCAAATGGAGCAGTAAATGAAACAATAAAACCCCCAGCCTCCAAGGCTGAGTCTCTAATGGAAAAAACCCAGGCTTAGCTACACTGATATCACAGATATGAGAGGGAAGGCAGGCAGGAGTGAGGGGCAGGGTTGGAGGGGATGACTAAGAGGCTGAGATTTTAAGTGGTCAGAGAATAGCTTGCTACAAAGTAAACTTTTCAACAAAAAATGAAGGCAGCAACAGAAGGTGGTCTATACATTGCAGGTAGAAGGAACTAGAAGGAAACAGCCACCAAGGCAAACATGCCACCTGTGTATCAGGACCAGCAAGAAAGCCATGATGGCGGCTCTAGGAAGTAAGGGAGAAGGTGAAGATGGTGATGATATGTATGTAGATATCTATGTATATGTGCACATATATGAACAGATATATGAAAAGCAACAGTAGCTAGCTCTGAAAGGGCTTCACAGGAGGTAAGAACTTGTGCTTTTGTTATTAGTACAGCGAGGGTCTAAGGATTTGAGGTACAGCCATCATGGTTCTGCTGCTTCTTAAATTTTATTTTGTTTTTGTTTTTTTGAAACAAGGCTTCTCTCTGTAGCCCTAGCTGTCCCGGAACTTACTCTGTAGACCAGGCTGGCCTCGAACTCACAGAAATCCACCTGCCTTTGGGATTAAAGGCATGTGCTACCACTATGTTTTAACGTGATCTTTTGAGCTCCTAAATTGTGTGGATGTTAAAAAAAAATGTAAATAGCGACAAAAATCCATTTAATGATGAGAGAGAAGACAAGAGAACAGAGTTGCTTTCCTTCGTTCATCAAATACATTATTTGCTTCTGGTTAAAATTTGAAGATGAGTTAGAAGTAGATTCTGTCTTCACACAGAATTTATACAAGGGTTTAAAACATGAGCAGAGATAAGTATAATGCAAAGAAGAAAACAATGAATGAGAAATAACTTATTTCTTTGGTGACAGGGAGAATTAGGAATCTTCTTAAAGCAGCAGGCATTGTGCTAGACACAAAAGTGTAAGCTGCTTCTCAGTATGTCTTCTTTCACTGACTGTTCCATCCCTGGCATTTAAGAGTACTGGGAAAGCACACATCCATTGATCAGCAGATGTTTGTGATCTGGTGACAGAATGATGTTATATATACGGGTTATGAAGGGAGATGGGCATTCACTAAAGGAAAAGCATAAGTCAAAAACAAAAGGAATCACTCCGTTTCTTGGGTTTCAGCTGACTAAAATGAGAATGGAAGGGGGTTATAAATTTAAAAATACATAATAGGATTAGATTATAGAAGTCTGCTGGTCTAGTCAATGCAGAGAATCATAATTAGTGCTGAGAGTGGAACATTCATACCAACTCCCACCAGGCTCCCACCAGAGCTCAGGGGACATTGAGGAAAAGGGTCGGAGAGAATGTGTGAGCCAGAGGATGTGAAGAAGTGCTGTCCTCCGGACATGACATGGCCATTGCACTTATGAACTCATAGGACATGACCTAATCAAGATCCAGCCAGTTAACATTCCAATATGGATGAGAAAGGGGCTCTTGTGGCTCCATCTCTGGCTGAAGAGCTACTGACTACTGGTGGCAGCTCAAAGCAGGGAGGTGGAGAGGATACATTTTTCTTTCAGGTATGTGGCAGCTAGTAAATTGGCCATGCTTAGGTGGATGGTAACACACCCACACACAGGCAGGCCGCACTAACTGGACTCAGTGGGTTATGAAAAACAAAAGAGGAAGACATGAGTGGGAGGGGCAATTCAGGGATTCAGGGAGAGAGGGGGGAGGATTTGGGGTGAATACTATCAAGATACATTGTATACATGTATGATCAAGATACATTGTATATATGTATGATCAAGATATATTGTATACATGTAAGATCAAGATATATTGTATACAAGTATGATCAAGATACATTGTATACATGTAAGATCAAGATACATTGTGTATATGTATGATCAAGATATATTACATACATGTAAGATCAAGATATATTGTATACAAGTATAATCAAGACACATTGTATACATGTATGAAGTTGTCAAATAATAAAATTTATTTTAAAGGAAATGACTGCTGGCTCTGAGGAAGTATGCTTTTAAAAATATTTTAAATTTTATTGTTTTGGAACTGGATAGCTCTCAAATTTTTACATTGTGTCATAGAAGAATTTTGTTCTGGAAAGCTTATTCTACATGTATTGATAATTGACTGGTAGAGAGCAGTTTGGGAGACATTATGTACGTGAGAGGTGTGTGGGTGATGAAGCCCCATCAGCTAACTGTCCCCTGGTTCCACCATCACTAATACTTCCACTGGATGGAATGAGTATTTGCAACCCTAGCCACAGATGTTTGTTTGTATTGCAACTCTGTGGACTTATCTTTGCGCTTTTCTTCACTATAATGTACCATCTTTAACATTGGTACTCTATGACTTCTAACTCCCATCTCCCCTCTACTACAACAATAAAACATTGCAAGTTTGAGACAGCCAAAGAGCTACCAGTTAGAACCTAACACCTCCCAGTTCTTCTTCCATCTAGCTGTGGCTTTAAGACTCAGTTTTAGCAATGGACTTATGCAGAAGTGATAGGAGCTGCTTCTGGGACATACCATAATGAAGTTGCTTGTTCTTCATTGCTGGCTGTGACATTTTTTTCTCATTGTGTCTAAAGTATATATTGAAGATTGTGTCCTTTTGGAATTATATGGCTTTCTTAGCCTGTTTTCTGATGGGCCTGGAATCAGGGCCTACAAGTAACATCATCACAGCCTTAAATCCATATTCTAACTTGGTGTGTGTGTGTGTGTGTGTGTGTGTGTGTGTGTGTGTGTGTTTGAGACAGGGTCTCCATGTGTACTGTAGACTTCCTTTTAACTTCCTGTGTAGCCTAGGCTATCCTCCAAGGGTTGATTCTCCTACCTCTGCCTCCTGGGCATGAGGCTATGGTGTGCTTCACTATGCCTGATGTAACTTGCTTTTTGATAAGGTGTAGAAGTGCATAAAGGGTCCACTTTTCATTGACATGAGGGAATAATATTAGCTAAGTGGTTTTTGGTCATGAGCTCCATCATCACACTCTAAGAAGGAAAATAAACTACAAATCTACAAATTTTATATCTCCTTTCAACTTTTAATGGAAAACATTGTATCAATATGAACTTGAATATTATCCTTTGATTGAAGACTTTTGAGATTACTTGACCAAAACAGAAATTCACGCAACCAAAAGAACTACATACTGCTTAAGACCACTTGTCATTGGGATTTGAAGAAATTACTTTTATAAATAATAAATTTTTATAGCCACCATCATTTCATTTCATCATTTCATCATTTCATAAATACTTTCTATAATTCTTAGGGCATATTCTATGCATTTTTCTTGGAAGAAAATTGAAATGACATTACCTACTGAACTAGAGTGTTGCAGAGGGAATGGAAGATGAGCCCAACACCTAAGAAGTGGTTTGGGGTTGGCTTTTGGAACATGTGGCTGCAATTAAAAGATGAAAGTTGGCATATACGTTCTGACCTTCAGAGCAGGAGATACACTTTAACTTCATAATGTGACAAAATCTACACCACAGAACTCAAAAATGGTGAATTGTAAGTACTGAATATGGAAACAACCTTTTCTGTTTCCTGTAACTCTACAGTTATTTTTTAGACTGTTTCCAAGAAATTTAACTACTGTAAATTGACCAATACACACAACAAAAAATAGGAATATGATTTTGTTTAGCAACATAGGAATCTGAGCTGGAAGCCTATAGGTAATCTACTTTATTTGTGTCCTCATAAGTACGTGTTTAGAAATATGGTAGTGTTAGGCTTGCAATAAATAAGTGAAAAAAAAAGGGACAATAAAGAACACTATTAAGGTAATATATTGAATAATAAGATCCTCTCAGGGTGTAAATTGCACAAATTTGAAAATACTAAATTACATTTAGTATTTAATTTCACATTCCTAAACAGTGCCTACTCACGAGACAAACTTGGTTTAGCATACCAGATTAGAGGCTATTTAATAAATAAGAAGGTTTAAAAGCAGTGCTATACATATAGCTAAACCACTTGTGTGCCTTTAAATATTTTCCCCTATTGGAGAATATTTTATTTTTTATTGCCACAAGTAATAAAAATGAAATACGACTTGTATTAGTAGGGACACTTGAAATAGAGCTCATATTATTTAAAAATGTATTTGAAAGGCCTATCAGGAACCAGTTTTCACATAAGGAGCTTTTGAATACTTTAACAGGCTAGTACCTTTTTGTCAGAATGCTGCTAAGTGAATTCTAAGACATTCTAAAATGTTCCAGATGAAATAAATTAGATTATTGATGAGTTTATGTGTCCCAGCGATCTACTGTTTCATGTTACAATTTTGCAAGCCTATGACTTCTAAGAATTTTCACTCTAGAAGGCTGAGTGGAACTAATTTAGGTTGCAATAAGGATAAGGGATTTTTTTCCTCCTTCGAGTTAAAAAGCTTAAGTGTAACTGGTGTAGCGGTGAAAGGTCAGGGTCTCATGAATGTGCATGTAAACTAGCCCTGCACATCACCTTGTCCCCAAAGCTTTCTAACCACCTGGTCTACCTCTCCGCACACTGACCGGGCACGGTCGGGTCGGCTACTGACCCAGTCACCGCCAACTCTGGCCAACAGAACTCAGGACCTGGGCTTGGAATCCATGCTAGAGGGCCAACCTCTACAACCTCGTGTCCCCCGATTCGGAGCAAGTGCGTTCAATCGAGGAAGATCACTTACGACTGAGTTTTTCATCATGGCTTTGACTGTGAAGCCCTCAGAAACGTGGGAATGAGGCTGGTGCACCGGGAGCGGCTGTTGTGGCAGCAGTTTGGTCCTCTTCGGCATCTTGTCTGGGGATTTGTTTAAGGTCAGGGTCTCTTTTTCTGCCACCATCTTCCTAGAAAACGTCTTGTTCTTATCAAAAGTGTGGTAGAAAAAGCAGTGGGTTTTACAGATGTGAGCAGGAGGTCGGGGAAAAATGTAAAAAGGCGCGTTACTGGTAGAAATTCAACCCCTCGTGGTGCCCAGGGTGATCCAGATGTTTGGCAGCTCCAAGGTGAAGGGAGTTTAGGGGAGGGGAGGGGCGGGAAGAGGGCTGGGACCCGAGGCTTGAGCCGCAACAAGCTTCCAAAGGTGAGCCTCCTGGTTGCTAAGCGACTCGTCAACACTTCGGCCCCAGAGTCCCGCCCCTTCGTGACGCACGTTTCCTGGGTCTTAATCCGGAAAGGGCGAACTGCGGTGACGGGCAGGCGGCCAGAGGAGGAGACTCTTACGCGTTAAAACTACGACTCCCAGCAGGCATCGCGCTCGGGCGCGGGTGCACATGCGCACTGAGCCTGCCGGGCGGCGCGGGGG
>CABHPP010118729.1:0-24940 GCA_902168425.1 Peromyscus attwateri
GAGAGAGAGAGAGAGAGAGAGAGAGAGAGAGAGAGAGAGAGAGAGAATGAGCATAATTAAGTCAATTATAAAGCTTGCTTTAGCAGAGAAAGGAGGATCGGAGCTGTAGGAAAGTGATTACGATCAGACAACCAGAGGGGTTTGAAAATGTCAATATGTTCTAGAGACTGACCCTGAGTCCTGCTACTTGTTAGGTTACAGAGAACAGGAACCAACTTTAAAGAGAACACAAATGTATCTGATCAATAGTGGGACACGGGTAGAAGTGACAGTTAGAGAAGCATGTTAGGGAGACAAGCTTTAAAAGGCTAAGAATCAGAGTGGCACCCATTCATTCTCATTCTGCTGTCACTGCAGTGAGTGACCTCTGTCTTGTACCTTTTCTGAACAACTCCAGCCAAGGAAGCAAGTTTCAAGAGAGTCCAGCAAGTTAGGGGCTGACATCTCCAAAAAGTAGACATTCTAAGGACTGATAATTCTTTAGAAGGAAATTAATGACGTTGTGTGTAAGCACAAGAAATGGGTAGTGGGCAACCAAACATGATACATTCCTCTAGCAGGGTCCAAAATGTCTGCACAGGGTAAGTTAAGATGCAGCAAGATGGCTGAGGAGAGCAATTGGTTGTTTTTATGAATGTTTCCAATAATAACCACACTGTTTTTATTTAAATTGTGTAGTTATTTGTAGTTATAAAGGGTTGCTAAAGCTTACCAGCCAGTTAAACCTCTCAAAGTCGTACTTTGACCAAAAACCAAAGACAGTCCTGGTTGTGACCTTGTTTTAGAATCCCCAGTAGTGCTAGGCCGGAGAGATGGTGGCCTGACTCTTTGCACTACAGTGGCCCTTAGTAATAAGCCAAAAGCTAACCAGCTAACCCTCTACTAGACTCAACATCAGCCAGCTGGAGCAGCCCTTTCATGTTTTCCTTTATCTACCGACAATCTCAAGACTTTTCAAAGGAGGACCCTGAGCTGGCACGTGCCTCTGTTTTAGCAGCAGCAGAGACCTGAATGATCCCCAATTTCCATGAAAGCAGACAAAACAATTCCCCCCACAAAATCAAAACACAGACAGTATTTACAACTTGATCGGCTTTTTCTGCAATCATGCCGGTTGTATTATTCTTCTGAGATGATTCTGTGTGTGACAGAGAATAAAGATCCCTGGTGGTGATAGGATACTTGAAAGTTTTCATCCTTGAAGCCTTTAACATCCATGACTTCTAATGTTGAAGGAGATGTTAAAGTTAGTACATGAGGGCATAAGTGAAGTCTGGCTCACACCTGTAATCCCAACACTTGGGAGCAGAGGCAGAAGGATGGCTGCAAGTTCAGGGCCAGCCTGGTCTGCATTGCAAGCTCTATGCCAGCTGTAGAGAATGCAGTGTTGAAATTCTATTTTCCATAGGGTAAGGCAAACTTCTTAAGGAAATGGCTAATTCTGGGTTAAGAACAAGAAATGCACTGGGCGGATCAGGAAGTTTGGTCTTAACAGACAGTAAATGAGGTATCTACACCTGCCAGGATCGTGTCAACAGAATCCTGCAAACAATGGAGAAGCAGTCCCTAGCAAACAGAAAAGTGTTTAATAGCTACTGAAAACACATCCAGGTTCTATGTATCCATATGCTTCTAGCCTTTCAATTTTGTTTCAAAGGTCTATCTGTTGTGGAATATTCCTTTACACTGTGTGAAGATGTGTCGCTGTGATTGGTTTAATAAAAAGCTATACGGCCAATAGTTAGGCAGGAAGAGGTTAGATGGGACCTCTGAGGACAGAGAGGACTCAGAGAGGAAAAAAGGCAGAGTTGCCAGCCGGATGCAGAGGAAGGAGGACATGCAGGAGGAGAGGTAAAAGCCATGAGCCACATGGCAGCACGTAGATTAATATAGATGGATTAATTTATGAGAGCTAGTGGGACAAGCCTAAGCTATAGACCGAGCTTTCATAATTAGTAATTATGAAAGTCACTGTGTTGTTTTTTTGTGAGCTGGTGGCCCAAAGAAAAAGCCTGCCATAACTATGTATCCCTGCATTTATGTGCTTTGAGTCATGCATGGGAGTTCATGCTGCAATCCTAGCACCCAGGAGGCTGGGACAGGAAAATCAGCACCTTAAAATCACCCTGGGCAACAAGAACAACCCTATCTTTAAAATACATACAAACGGTTTAGTCACTACACTGAACAGTAAAATTGAAATAAGTATTGACACTGTGAGAAAATCTGCTGGACTTGATCTTTTTTGTTTGATTGATTGTTTGTTTGTTTGTTTGTTTGTCTGTTTGTTTGTTTTTCAAGACAGGGTTTCTCTGTGTAGTTTTGGTGCCTGTCCTGGATCTCGCTCTGTAGCCTCGAACTCACGGAGATCTGCCTGGCTCTGTCTCCCAAATGCTGGGATTAAAGGCGTGCGCCACCACCGCCCAACAGGGCTTGATCTTGACCATGTATTTTTCTCAGGATCATAAATTTCATGAAAAAAAAACTTTTATTTCATACTAAAGTTCATTTGTCATAAATTAATTTAGGGATAATTACCACAATGAGTGACTGTGTCCATGAGCAGGTCCTTTATTTGTATCTTCTCTCAAGTTTCTCAACAAGTTTGTGTGATTTTATTTATTTAGGAGGTTTTGAGACAGGGCCTCATTCTGTAGCCCAGGCTGGCCTAGAACTCATTATGTATCCCAGGCTGGTTTTAGACTTGCAGTGATCCACCTATCTCAGCCTTCCTACCACATCTGCCTTAATTTGTATAATGTTAGAAATAAGACTTCACAAACTTTTATGAGACCAACCCCTTTTAAACAAGCTGCTTATTTGTGTTGTCAGTAGCTGGGGAAGCTCAGTTCTATTACCCTTTCTAACTGCCTTTTGTCTCTCTATAAAATGTCATTAACTGTGTTCTAACTATGCTTCCTGTAGCAACCCACTGCATTTCCTACTTGTTCTAATTTTTTTGTATTACCTACACAAACACAAACATTGCATCCTCTGTAAATATCAACCATTTCCTTTCATATTTTCAGACCTTCATACCTGTTTTATTTCCTCCTTGAAGCAATAAACAGCAGGCTTTTCAGTCTAATGTTTATACAGCAGTCATTTCTTCCTCATTACATAATTTAATGACAGTGCCTCAGTCATGGGCTTTCCAGGGACTAGTGGCTTATTTATGTATGGATAAGCTCTTTTATGAAATGTATATAGAACCAGATGTAGCAGGAGTTTAAGTTGGAATGCCTTAAAACATAAGCAGTCTGTCTTTGCCTGAATGTCAAAACTAAACGTGTAGCCTCAGTATCTGGAAGTGCTTGAATGAACTCCTTGACACCCAAGAATAAACTATTTATAGATCACAGATTCTCAGACATGAACTGCACTGTCTCACTTGATATGAAAGTTTTCAAATACAGAGTTCTCTGGGATGCGAAGGAGAACAGTCTTACTCTTCCTAAATAAGCCCTAAATAAACAGTGTGTCTCCTGAGCAAGGCACAGTAGGTTTTCTTTTCACATATGTCACGGCTAAGCAGGACACCGACCGTGCGTTGCATCATGGTCTTTTCAGCTGTGGCAAGAGTTCCTGGTTTGCAAATCACATTTACATGCTGTCTCCCCCTAATGTCTGTCTTTCTGAAGTAAAATCAACTTAGACATCCTGCATTTGATCATGACAAGCAGTTACCAATTTTAATATTTTACCTGGTGTTTCTGTTCCTATTTTTTTCTTATATTATCCTTGTACATTTTTGTCTAATATCAAAGTTACACAATTGCTAATGAAATGAGTTTGGAAGTAGAAACTTCTTTCCTGCCCATCAGGATACTTTGTGTGCAGGCAGCCTGCGTCAGGGGGACTGTCAGAATTAGCCCATGCACCATCCCAGTCTGTATTTTGCACTTTTTTATATGAAGTTTTGGGTTATGTGTTGTTTTTAACAGATTTTAATGTGTTCAGTGTTTTGTGACTTCTTTAATCCAGTTTGAAATTTTTATTCAGAAAAGTATTCTTTTAATATAAAGCTACAAAAGCATTGAGAGAGAGAGAGAGAGAGAGAGAGAGAGAGAGAGAGAGAGAGAGAGACCCACCAGCCCTAGCTAGACTGGAATTCTCTATGTAGAGCAGGCTAACAGAGATCCACCTGTCTCTGCTTACCAAGTGCTCTGTTGACAATATTCTTGAATACTGGTTAAAACATCCAGCGTCGATACCCACAGCTCTCCATTTCCCCCTAATATTATTATTGTCTTCATTCTCCTTTAGTGACATATACCACATAGCTCTTCTTAGTGAAGTTATAGGAGTATTTAACTACTTAACTCTTCTTCCAACAGTATCTTTATTTCACTCTCTTTGTTGAATAAAAGTCGCCTTGGGAAAAGATCTTTACATTCAAAGGTTTTGCTTTGGTGTCTTGGGGTTTCTGTTCGTGCTGATGTGAAACCTGTTGAAATAACTTTGAAATAGGTGGCTAGCAGAAAGATTTCCACAACTGGTGCCACCTAGACTGAAAAAGTAAAACGATGCCTCCGAGTAATTTAAATAAACTACTGCACAGAATACACACAAAGGTAAGCAAAAATAAAGTAATTTAGTAGAGTCGTAAAGTACAAGCTTGGTATTTGAAAATCAAGTGTGTTTTCCAATGAATGATCAACTTTTTAGAAACATCATTTCTAGTACCACAAAGAAAAAATACATTAAATTGCCAGAAAAATAAATCTAATGGAGGTGAACAAACCCTTGACAGAAGAAACAGTTCCATGTGTGTGATTTGATATTATACAATGTCGATTCTCTCTAATTGATCTACAGGTACAAGGTAACCCCAGTGAAGACACCAGCATTAGGGGGCAGTAGGGAGAACAGCAACAGACAGATTACAAAAGAGTCAAGGTGATCCATCATTAAGACTGTTTAGGGGGCCCCCAGGCAGTGGATCGGGACCTGTCCTTAGTGCATGAGCTGGCTTTTTGGAACCTAGTGCCTATGCTGAGACACTTTGCTCAGATTTAGTGCAGGGAGGAGGGGACTGGACCTGCCTCAACTGAATGTTCCGGGCTCTGCTGACTCCCCAGGAGAGACCTTGCCTTGGAAGAGGTGGGAATGGGGGGGTGTATTTGGGGGGAAGGCTGGAGGGTGGGAGGAGGGAGGACAAGGGAATCCGTGGTTGATATGTAAAATGAATAGAAAATCTCTTAATTAAAAAAAGAAAGAAAAGAAAAGGAACAAAGTTGAAGAGATTCACTGGCAGATATCAAGATGTATTTCAAAGCTACGGAAATACAAAGAACACACGGACAATGAGGGGGAGGAGCCTCGGTGGTTGAAGCCTTGGTACAGAAAAAGTCAAATGCAATGTGTGGCTGATAACAGCCCAGACACCAGACCAATGGGACATACTGAGTTTGGAAATACGTAGTCACCTGTTTGTGATAAATAGGCTGCTGTGATAAATGGTCTGCTCAGCTGGCAGGGAAAGTGTGTGTTTCTATGTTCAAATATAAACATTCATCCTGTGTTAATCATAAGCTTAAACATGAAGAACAAAAGCATGAGTCCCCCTAGAAACTTACAGGAAAATGGGTTCCTGCTAAGAAGCCAGGTAAACAAATTCAAATGGGATTCAAAGTACTAAGTCTAAAAGAACAGATCGATAACTAGATTACATTTAGTTTTACAATTCTGTTCCTTAACGGCACCATTAAGAGAGTGAGCAAATGTACCAAATGTACGTGGGTGGAGTGTGCTTATTTGTTGCTCTTAATAAATTTTAATGTGTTCAATGTTCTAGAAAATAGAACGAGAAAGGGTAAACATTAGAATATGAGGAAGAGCTGAAGGCAGGCAGTGAATTATGAAGAGGACATAAAGCTAGTGCTTCTCTTGTTCTTGTCCTGTCACCGTTTTTCATATTTGTTAATGCATAAAAACATATCCCATAGGGAAAGTACAAAATCCAGTGCCCACAGCCTCTGTTGTTCTGAATGGCTCCTCTGACTGTAGAGAAGTTCAGTGAGTTCAACAGTCTTTGCTCATTTTAGTCTAGTTAAGTTGGGTGTGTGATGTTTTTGGGTTTTTTTTTTTGCACCCTTTTCTATAATAAAGTTTTAAATTTTAAAAAGTAAAAAGAGAGAGACAGAGTGTGTGTGTGTGTGTGTGTGTGTGTGTAAAGTCAAGTCACAAAGTAGAAGACAAAACTTGCGATATCTGTATCATACAAATGTCTGATATGTACAGTCGAAAAGCAGTAAGAAAAAAAATAACAGCGTTTAGAAGTGGGTCAGGACCTCTGAAATCAGTCATGAGCTGCCCAAGCCTAGTGACCCAAGTTCAATTCCTGGAACCCAAGATGGAAGGAAAATTGTTGTCCAACCCTACACACATACCATGACACACACACACCTAATAATAGTAATAATAGTAATGAAATTTTTAAATAAATAAAAACTGTGACAGACTCAGATGGGCACTTCATAAAAGAAAACATCTAAATAGATTGATAAGCAGGTAAGGCAATTCTCAAGATTATTGCCAATCAGAAAAAAATTAGTAAAAATATCACCACATCATCATCTGAATTTAAAATTCAGCGAAGCCAAGTACTAGGAAGACTGTGACTACCCAGAATGCTCCTGTGCTGGGCAGGAGTTCAGATGGGCACAGCCAGTTCGGAAAACTGTTGATTGTTTACTGGAGCTAAATGCATCCTTTTCCTGTGACACAGTAGCTCAACTCCTAGGGCAGATCCACAAAAATTGAGCATATCTGTGCACAAACAGGCATTTAAAAGGATGCTCAGAGTTTATTCACGATAGCCAAAGTATGACATCACCCAAATATCCACCAATTATAGAATAAACCAATTGTGACATATCCACACTATGAGATTCTATGCTGAACATGGCAAACCTGAGTGACGGCACAATTCACTGACAAAACATTGGGAGAAGTCAAACACAAAGGATTATGCTAAATGTAATTCCAGTTTTGGGTTCAAAAACTTGTAAAATGGAGCTGTGGAAACTGAAACCTCAATGATCACATGGGTGTTCGGGCCATGGTAATGTTTTATATTGTTATCTAGTGGATAAAAAAGTGTTCTCCTTTAACTGGCCACACTTAAGATTTGTGGACTGGTATGTTATACTTCAACTTTTAAATTAATGCAGTGAAATAAATTTGTGGATTCATTTATGGATATTATGCTTCTATTAAAGTTTTTACAACAGATGGGTAACCAAACACTCTAACTCCATCATCTATTTTCTAAGCTTAAGAATCTTGTTTTTTCCTAAATATAATTTTTGTATTATTTTAGATTTTTTTTTTTAACAAAACTATTAAGTAAAATTTCTTTCTAAAAAGAATAATCTCCCAACTTTTGCCACCTGCAACAGACAGGAGAGCTGGCCCTGCACCTCAGCAACTGCAGCACTTGCAGGAATGGGCCCTGCAAACACTTGCAGGTAGAGCTGGCCCTGGTGGTGTGGGTGCCAGTGAGCCAGCCCTGAGGATGTAAGAGCAGGAGAACTGGCCCTGCTCCTTGCTGCCTGCTACAGTGGATGAGCTAGCCAGCACAATGCTGGAGAGCTCACCCTGGTGGTGGTGACGAGGGAAAGCTGGCAGGCTGACCAGCCCAGCTACCACCCAGGCCCGGAACCAGGTCCACCCCAACACCCACCTCATCTATGATCTGCTGGAGCATGTGAAGGGGCTGGTCCTGCAGATCTAAAGCTTCAGGATCTCCATGACACAGGACAACAAAAGGATAGCCATAGAGGAGTCCTAGTGAGAGCCCAGTACCGAGGATGGAGCAGAAGCCAGAAGCCTCAAACCAGACCAATAACTCATCACAATGAACACTTACAAGGAAAGATGTATGGACCAAAGGGTACACTGTGTGACTCACTGTGTCACACACTACAGACTACAACTTCCACAACGAGGCTGTTTGCTTGTTTGTTTTTGATTTTGCTTTTTGGTTTGTTTTTTTTTTCTTTTTAAATTTATTTTATTTTGTGGGAGAGGTTGTAAGGGGAGAGGGCACATAAGAAGGGGTGGGGAGATGAATGGGATTGGGATGCATGATGTGAAATCCACAAAGAATCAATAAAAAGTTTTTAAAAAAAGAATTACCCATGTTTAACTAACTAAAGTCTACAAATAAAGTGTATTTCTTGCAGGGACTATTAAGTCCCCCTGTTGCATGGATTTAACATCTGGTTCAGTCACCTGCATCCCTCTGAGGTTCTCAGAGTGTGTGCTGGATTTCTTCTCCAGTTAACTGTTCTCCTAGAAACAAGATATTTCCCACAGTGCTGAAAGTGTATGCTGGCTAGTTCCTGACTAGAGAGTGTGCTTATGATCCTGACTGAAAGTATTGGGCCTCCTGACGTTAGGAGCACTTCAAAACCAATCTTTGCCGGGCGTTGGTGGCGCACGCCTTTAATCCCAGCACTCAGGAGGCAGAGGTAGGCGGATCTCTGTGAGTTCGAGGCCAGCCTGGTCTACCAAGTGAGCTCCAGGAAAGGCGCAAAGCTACACAGAGAAACCCTGTCTCAAAAAACCAAAAAAAAAAAACAATCTTTGAGGCCAGAAAAATACAAGCACAGATTGACTAAAACGGTGGTCACCTGAGTAACTCACTCGGGCAAACGAGAGCCTGCTACTCTGGCAGGCTTAGAGTCCACTCTTGTGGTTCCAGGGGCCCAGTGGATGTTAGAGAGGCGTGGATAATATCTACTTCATTTAAACCACATTTTCTCAGCTTTTATTTACATGGAATGTTCTAAGTGCACAGAATGGGTCTCTATGTTAATTTCTGCTAAAATTTGTCACATTACCTTTGTCCAGTCCTTCAGCAGATTCAAGGGTTAACATTATTGCTTTGTCTTTGTATGTCAATCCCCATTTCTCATGTTCTACTTTATATTTTTTTAAAAAATTAAATTTCCATCTATTTTCTATTTCTACGTCAGGCATCAATGACCTGATTATACTCTTATCAGATGTGGAGTTACGTGTGGCATCACCTGGATGTGAAAACTACCCACTCCATGATACTGTTCTCAACCATAAATAATACATCAAAGCTGTGGCATGGGCAGCTAGCGTCCCAGCACAGCTAAAACTGAACATAAAATACTGTTGATTAAAAGTCTGAAAAACACATCTTATACATTAGGATTCTTTGAAAATAAGACATAAATCATAGTTTCAAATAAAAACATAGATGGCATCGACAGAGTGGGTATTGGCTTACAGTGGGCTGGGCATCAGCTGGACAATGCCACATACTGCGTTTTGCAGCAACAGTGGGGATTTATGTGATGATGATAAAAGATGCTCTTTAGCTTAGATGAGTTTACCAGCCAGTAAGGAAATTTAAAAGACAAACATCCCATACTGCTGCACTTTTTATGGACAGTGGTTATTACTCTCGTCTTCCAGAATCTTCAGCGATGCAGATGGCTCTGCCGTAATCTGTGAACAGAGCATAAATCAGACATCGGGACTTACTCTGAAGAGCCGAAGTCTTTATTTTGCTGGTTGAAGTGTTTCATGCATTTTACTGAAAATGATACCCTAATGTAAATGGCTCTAGTTAAAATTAATTATCATTTCATATCTATCCTAATTATGCAAGAGCAAAAACAACACACTGGTATTCTCGTGTAGTCAATGTTTGGTCCTGTGAAGGCATAGTTATTTCTGGACAAGAAGAAAGATGTGAGATATTTCATGATTCAAGACTTCGGAGTGAAAAATATCAAATTTGTTGACATTAATCAAAATAGCTTTATGTAACATATATGTGTGTATGTGTATTCAGGAATCAGTTTCTACTTAATAACTAAACATCCATGTGAACAACCAGTCCTCACACCATTGTGATTTTGCTGTCAATAATGACCTTTCACCCTAGTAGAAAGGAACAATAGAACTCCCTTTCAGGAAAAATTACACTAGTAACTTTGTCTGGGAGGACATCAATAGCTTCCTTCCTCCTTATACTCTCTTCCAGAACACAAAGAGCGGGAAACAAAATCAACCTACTAAATGGCAAAAGACACACCTGATTTTTCCAGTGCTGCTCATGCCAGTGAAAAGCCACTGTTGCGCCAGCCATTTCACATCCTTTAGTGTTGTCTTGACTGTTGTATGTGGCAGCTTCTATTATTCACATGGGAAGTTACCAGTTATCTATTGCGATGGAACTATAACTCAATTTCTTTGCTGCTGTTGTTGTTGGACTCAGTGTCTCCCCAGTCTCCTGGGTGCTGGGATTACCGGCATGTGCTACCACTCAATTGTTTAGTATCAAGATAAAAAGGGGATCTCAAGTTGGTTGTTTGTATTCCAACCCGTGCATCCTCACTGATCTGTCACTCAGCGTTATCACCCTTAGTGTATTCGTCTACTAATGTGTGTACACAATGAGGGTAATAAGATAATAACTTTCTCCTAGGTTCATTATTGAAAACTGACTTAAGCCAGAATGACCATTCATCAGCTGTCAGATTCTTAGGGCAAACACAGAAAGCCTCCTTGATAAATCAGAATTAGAAGTAAATGGGGCCATCTCTGCAGCTCCTCCCTCCATGATGATAAATTACTATGAGCCACAGGCAAAAAAAAAAATCAGATAATGCACCAACAATTAGAGGAAGGAAACACAAAAGCCATGTGCTCTGTTCTTCTAAGTTTATAATATCATTACAACTGACCTACATGAATGGCTCACTTCGAGACAACACAACAGCTTCTGAGGACCGAGGACCAACCACCTGTTCCAGAAAAGTGACAGAATCCTCCTAAGCACCATACATCAAAAGGAAGGCATTTTTATAGAGCAGGGACTAGATGGCACAGAACTCTTACCCCAGTTCTGGGAGAGTTTGGATAGAAACACAAAGCATCAGAGAAATCGAGATGCCAATTGATTGGGGGTTGTATAAATATTGCTTCCAAATTGAAATATTCCCTCCTGGAGTGCAGAGGCAGGCTCACAGGCTTGAGATGCTCACAAAATTTACAGGACTCAGGAAGCTCATGGAATTCACAGGACTCAAAAAGTTCATGGAACTTACAGGACTCAAGTAACTCATGGAACTTGTAGAACTCAGGAAGCTCATGAAACTTTCCAGGCTCAGGAAACTCAGAAAAATCACAGAATTCACAAGGCTCCCTTCAAAGTTCTAGAAGCAATAGGCAATTGTTAAGGAAAAGCAGCCATTCCCTGAGAGCTACCTACAAGTTGTTCAGGAGGCTCCAGGGATGCATCTCAGAGGAGTCATCACCCATGCTGGAGTAGGCTTTCCCAAGAGGCGCCTGCCTTTGAATCATCCCTGCTTCTGTAAATAACTCCTCCCCCATGTTTCTATAAATAACCCCAATAAATACACTGCTTTGCCAAGCTAGATGTAGGAGGGGAATCATTTCTTTAATCTGCCATCAGTTTCTTATCTAAGGTGAAGAAACATGTCTCCATGCCTCTACAGGAAAAGTCACACAACATGGAGATATTAGACTATAAAATGGAAAAAGGATTTTCCTATTGTTTCTTCACTAGATGGTAGACTAGTCTCTATTTCTTTTATTCCAGGTGGACATTTTTGAAAACACATGCCTAACAAAAGTCAGCTCTAAACAAGACAATGAACAAATACTTCCATGTTATTACCAATTGCACCAGGTCGAGAGTGATTCAATGTTCAGAATAAATAGAGTGCTTCCAAAAGCTTATGGTCAAAATAAGGAAGCAAGTATCAGAAATACATATTCTATGTAAACATGGACACAAGTGGTGTGCAAAAATAATGAATGCTTTAGACCAGTGGTTCTCAACCTTCCTAATGCTGCAACCCTTTAATACAGCTCCTCATGTTGTGGTGACCCTCAACCATAAAATTATTTTCATTGCTACTTCATAACTGTCATTGTGTTACTGTTATAAATTTTAATGTAAATATCTGTGTTTTCCGGTGGTCTTAGGCAACCCCTATGACAGGTCATTTGACCTGGGGTTGCAACCCACAGGTTGAGAGCCACTACTTTAGACAATCATGAAGAAGTAAACGAAGTAGGAAGAGTTACCAGGGGAGTCTCAGATCAGAGGCAAGACTTGATCATAAACTTTGGGAAGTGAACAGGATTCAGGAGTAAGTGGAGAGCAGACCCTCCCAATGAAAGAATGGACGTGGGGGCTACATTTGAGCAGATACAGCAAAGCAGAAGGTGAGGACTAACATTGTAAAGAAGAGGTGGTTCTAAAAGCAGGTGGCTTGACAGAGCATTCCAACGAGTGTGAACCTGGTGCGGGAAGGAGGATGGCTACAAAGTCATCTGGAGAAGCCAGTTCAGCGGGGAGGTTTGCTGCAAACAGGTACGGGTAGGGTAAGTAAGCAGCCCACCAAAGAAGTCCTTATCTGCTATGCTGTATTTTTAGTTCCTACAAAATTCATGTGTTAGAAGCTTAATCGCTAATCGTGAATACAATGGTTTGGGAGGTGGGGCCTATTGGAGACATCTGGGTCAGTGGAGCAATGCCACCATAAAAGGGTAGGTGGGTAGGTGCCTCCCTTCTGCTCCTCTGCTGTGTGAGGACGTGGTATTCCTCCTACCGGAGGATGCAGCATTTAAGGCACTAACTTGCAAGCAGATAGAGCAGACTCTAACCTACTGATGCCCTGACCTTGGCCTTCCCAATCTCCAGAACTCTGAGAAATACATTTATTTTCTTTATAAATTATGTAGCCTGTGAGATTCTTGTTATAGATGTACACAGCAAGTATTAAAACATGCTTCTGAGTTCTGGGGTCTATAATTATGTGGCCATGCATGGCAAAAAGACTTTGGCTTTGTGCTTCTATTAAGGGTCTTGAACCTGGGAAACTATTTTGGCTTACCCAGGTGCATCCGGTATAACCCATGAAGTGAAGCAGAAGCGAAGCACAGAGGGCCGGAGTCGGGGAGAAACAGAGTCGGAGAGAAACAGAGTCAGAGAGAAACAGAAGAGAGAAACAAGACAACGGGAGCTGAGGTCAGAGTGGCCGCCCGGCAGTCATATGCCCAAGGAGACAAGTGTCCTTCGGAAGCTGAGCGAGACAAGGATGCCCTGGATTGTCTACAAGGAACCAGCACCTTGATTTTGGTTCCCAGGGCACATTTTGAATTTCTGTGTTAGAAACTAGTGATTGGTGGAAATTTGGTCCAGCACAAGCAGCAATCTGATACAGGGCACATGTAGTAACAGCCTAAACTCAGAAAGGCCATGGACAAGGGGTTTTATCAGAGCACCCACCACTGTTCTAGACTTACCCCCATAGGACAGAGCAAGAGTCACTTGTGCCCACTTTCTCTCTTGAGGACCGCCTTGATGCTTGGGCTAAATAATCTGATTTCTATAAGAAAGATGCCCTCTTGAGTTTTCTTACCAAGAGAAAATTCAAAATCCTGACTAGAAGAAATGGACAGCGTACACATGGCTAGAGTCTGAAAGCTTGTGTGCGTGGATGCGTGTCTGATTACTTTTCAAAATTCAGAAGAGGGTAGCGCCGTGGAGAAATTATGCACGCAGTCTGTAATCATGCAGGAGACTTCAAACATGTGGCCTAGAAACTTGAGTCCAAAATTACAAAATGAGAAGGTTTGATGTCTCCCACAGATATGCCACCATAGTTTACAAGGAGGCAAGATGTTTAGTTTCACAAAAGTGGAACAGATTTTCATAGCTAAGCCCAAAACTTTAAAAAGACACTACACCATACATAAAACTCGAGCACGTCTGCAAACAGCTTCTCATTTCTATGTCGGATTGGATGGCTTGTTTTGTCCTCACTGAAAATACTGAGCAAAATACACTCACACACGCAAACTCGCAGTGTCGGAGAAGCCTGGGAGGGTCATATTTTCTTACAGCTTCCTGGCTAAGAGTCTCACTTAGCACTTTTAAATTGCAATTAAACTTCAATGATATAGACAGCATGCCAGATCTGTCCTTCTATTGGGCCCTAGCCCTTCTAAGAAAAAGGCACAAATCATGATCCACATTGTATTATTATTATTATTATTATTATTATTATTATTATTATTATTATGCCGGTCTTACATGTATCCAGGCTAGCCTTCAACTCATGGCAGACAGTCTGCCTCAGCTTCTTGAATGCTGAAATTATAAGCATAAGCTACCAGTTCTACACACGTGGGTACCTACACACATGCGGAGACCAGAGTACCTCAGGGGTCATTCATTTCTCACATTCTGCCTTCCTTGGCTTGGTTGTTTGTTTGTTTGTTTGTTTGTTTGTTTTGAGACAGGATCTCTCATTGGCCCCGAGCTCACCAACTGGAGGCTAGTCAGTGAGCCCCGCAGATCCAGCTTCCTGAACTGTCTCACCATACTGAATCCCAACATGACGGGATTACAGCTGCACACCATCACACCTGGATTTCTTCTATGGATGCTGGCCATCAGACTCGGGTCTTTGTGCATACGTGGCAAGCACATTACCCACTGAGCCATCTCCTGCCCTCCAATTCTACATTTTTTATAGATAAGAATGTGCCCACCCTCAAAAGATCCTAGAACATGCTGGTGTTGGGGCGAGTTGTTTAAACGATGTTCCAGAACTCAGAAAATTGAACTCCATGCTGTAAGGTAACGTATCACATCATAGGTTACATGTCAGGCTCTGGGTCAAAAATGGATGCTGCTCACTATGTCGCTACCAAGCTGCGATGTCACATCTGAGGAAGAAGCACTGGGGACATGGCAGAACATGGATGCTCCCTCTCGCTGGCCCCATACCAACAACTCCCAGAGCTGTTTCAACATACTGAAATGATATATGAGATGCTACATGCAAAATACTTAGGACAGACTAGCCAATATTCAATACTTAATATCAACGTTTAATTTGATGGTGACTATGATGGTGAATATTGGCATGAAAGTTGACAATTTTTTATCCAGGGCCTCTCATCTATATGCCAGGCAAGCTCCTTACTCCTCAGTTACACCCTCAGTGAGTACTAGTGAGAGAGGCGGGTCATGACTATGCCTTGAACCAATTAGACTCCTTCTAACAACCTAACTCTTCACAGAAACTTCCAAGATAGCTTTGGGTACCAAGAATCCAACTGAGTTCTGTCCTGAGCTATTAGAAAGATCATAAAGGCCATGAAAATTCTACCATGATTTTTGCAGAATTTGAGCTGTCCAACAGCTTCCAGCCGAACAATCAAAGGTCACAGAAGTATCAGTACTCATCCAAATGACCTATGTATCCTAGACACAAAGATGCACAGCACAGATCCTCCTTCAAGAAAGGGCTTCCTCCTGGCTGCAGCCAGCAGCTCCCCTCCAACCACAGACTCCATCAGCATCTGCCTTGGCTACAGAAAGCTGCCAGGTTATACCCAGCATCTCCCTCCAGTGACTGAGCACGGCATGGGAACAGACACTTCGACGTGTGTCTCAAGACCGAACAATTCAGACCTCAGCTGGTCTTGCAGTGGCCAAAGTGTATTCAGGCCTGCCTCACACTTCAGTGTTCTTCACTGTTCATTTTTTTTTTTTTTTGCTTCCTTCCTCAGTACTTAATTCTGGATGTATTTTTACAGCCCAGACAGACTTTTAGTGTCTGACTCCAGAAAACCCAACCTGAGACTGTTGCGATGTGGTGATGGAAGGAATGGATGGAGGGAAGGAGGGAGGAAAGGAGGGAGGGAGGCAGGCAAGCTGCAATATCCTCAGTCCTAGAACCTAAAACTACAAAGCCTTACTTTCAAAACAAACTTTCTAGGTGTAATTAGCAGAAGGATTTTAAATCAAGAAGTCATGCTCCACTACACAGGTGGGAACAATGTAATCATAAGGATGGTTTTTCTCTTTATTGGGGTGATGAAGACCCGTCCTCAAGCATGCTAGACTAGGCACATACTCTTCTACTAGCTCCGTCCACAGCCATAAAGAACCTTAGAAACTGACGAGAGAAATAGGAAGTCTAACTCAGAAAGGGGGCTGTGGCAAAGAGAGCAGAGGTCCGGGAAATGTGGCTCTTGGAAGCAGGACACAAACCAATGAACTCCAGCAGCTCTTGTGAGCTGAGAAGGTTCTCCCTGGAGACAGCAGAGGAAACATATCCCTGACTGACAAGCACCTTGACTACAGCCTTGTGACACACTATTCACACTTCTGATCTCCTGGCAAGGAATTTGTGTTAAATCACTGAGTTTTTAGAAATCCGATGCAATAGAAAATACATATAGATTTAGGAACCAGAGGGCAGGTGCTTCTGTAAAACATACCTGAAGACCTAGCTTTGGAACTGATCAAGGGGTGGAGGCTGGAAAGGCTGGGGAACATAATGAGAAAAGCCTACAGTGCTTATGGACTATGACTGGATATATGGTGTTAGTTGTTCTGCTGCTGGCAGTGAACCGTGATGTCCTCAGTGCCAGCAGTGAACCATGATGTCCTCAGTGCCAGCAGTGAACCGTGATGTCCTCAGTGCCAGCAGTGAACGGTGATGTCCTCAGTGCTGGTGGCTTTGTCTTCTCTGAAAATGTCAGATTCCAGTCACAGTTTCAGAGAGAAGAAAACAGAGATTGATTTGGAACTCTAGGGACAGGCGTACTATACACAAAATTCTGACATCCTAACACATCATGGGAGGCCAGGTTGTGGCCATATTCCAGGAAGTGTAGGAGAATATTGGTTTAAAAAAAAAAAAGAAGAGGAGAATAAAAATAGTTGAACTTGTAACTTCAGCTCAGATGTCTACATTAGTGTCTGGGGCAAGAACCACTATCAGAGCCATCCAACCCAATGCTGTGAGGTTTTGTGCCAAGCCCCACACATACCCACACATCTGTAAATGATTTTGCTGCAACCCCTGATGTCAGGTAGTCACATCAGACTTCCCCTTGCAGAATGACAGACTTCGCCTGCAGTTTCATGCAAGTCAGACCTGAGTCCCTGACACTCCCTAGAGAACTATACTTTCTTCTGGCTACCAACATGTACTTTCCTAGTCCCACACTAGAAGATGATATGCTCTGCCCTGAATGTGTTAGAGGAAATAAAAGATAGTGAAAAGATTAATTACCATAGAAAAGATTTTAAAATGCACATTGTATGACACTAGAATATGATCCAAAACGTGCTGCTTTAAAGTATGTCCAAGTATTATTTTGATCTGATATGATTGAGATAAAGCCAAGAAAAGCTTTCCTCCTTTCCTCTGGTAGTAAAAAAAAGGACCAAATAGGGCATCCATCTAGGGTGGTCTCTCCTTCCAGCTCTACCTGCAAGAACAGTGGAGAGCCCACGACCAGACCAACGTGCACGTGTTCCAACCGTCCTCAGTGTTTCCTGATGTCTCCAGTTGGACTTACTATCTAGCTAAGTCACGAATGATGATTTTTAAGGATTTATTATCTTAGAAGAGCTTTTCAAGTTTATTTTATCGCAGGTGATGTACGTAGGCATTCTATGTGTGTGCAGTGCCGGGGAGGCATTGAACCCCTAGGCACTAGAGTTACAGATAATTGTGGGCTACTGAATGGGTGCAGGACATAAAATCTGAATCCCCGCAAGAACATCAAGTGTTCTTCATCACTGAGCCGTCTCTCCAGCCCCATTTAGGAGATTTTTAAAAGTGATTTCAGGCTTCAGAAAAACCATGCAGAGAGTGCAGCACTCACATATTGCCCTATCCTCAGGGTTCCCCTATTACTAAAATCTTACCTTATTGTGGTACATTTTTTAAAATAAATTTTTTAATTAATTGATTCTGCTAGTGGGGATTCAGAAGGAAATGGGAAATATAGTGGAAAAAATACATGTTCTCAAATAATACCTAAATTGTCACAAAGAGAACCTTGGTGGACAGACATTAAAGGCACTGCCCTCGTGGCTCACACAGAAGTTGGAAGTGTGTTATTGGGAGTTATAGGTGAAAAGATCCTTTTCTATAGTCTCAGGAAGTTTTCAGTGATCTGTGTCCTTCAACTGTGTAAAGAAAAACATTAAGCAATCAACAGGGATATGAACTTGAGATTCCAAAGTGTTGAAGGTGTAACCTGTGTCTTACTTTTTATAGTAAAATGCAAGAGGAAAAGGGTGGGCAGCCAGAAGAATTGTTGAAGGGGAGAGAAGCCAGCCATTGATGACTTGGCCTGCCATTGTTGACTTGGGGCCTCAACCCATTCTGATCTTTAAGAGAAACACAAAAATTAGGAGACTCATACCACTGTGTTCTGAAAAGAAAGCTACGGACCTGGGTAAAGGATTGTCTGCTCGTGTGCTTCAAGAAAAATAAACAGGTCAGAATGAATGCTCAGCCACAGGAGGATTCTTTGAAGAGATGACTCCTATGACTCCTGGGTCCACTCAACCTCTCAGTGGAAGTCAAGAAATACTTCGGAGGAGCCCTTCCGTCTAATGGAGTAAATCCCCACCACAAACACAGGAGGCTCAAATGGTTCGTGGTGAAGCTGCAGAGACAGCCAACTTGGGATAACGGGACTGTTACAGTCGGATCGAAAATGACCCCAGAGCCTATCTACTGTAGACTGGTCTCCTGTGACACTATTGGGACTCAGGGGAACTTTCAAGAAATGAGAATGGGAACTGGTGGGAAGTCTTTGGTCACAAGAAGCCTTCCCCTTGGAGAGGATTGTGGGGCATTGGTCTCTCTCTCTCTCTCTCTCTCTCTCTCTCTCTCTCTCTCTTTCTCTCTCTCTTCTGACCTGGGATGCACTCTATCCTGTGCCAGCACCACCACTGTAGGGGAGGAGCAGACAAGTGCTTCTTGTGTGTCATAGGTCCATTGATGGAACGAGTCCCACCTCAGAATGGCCTGTATTGGCCATAGCCATCGAGATCTGTTGAGATCAAAATTGATGACATTTTAGATTTTTGGGTTGAGACTTGCAGAGATAAATAGGATGGAATAAATATATCCTGTATTAGGAAGGGAAATAAATCTCTGGAGGTCAGAAGTGGACTGTGATAGGTTGAATAATAAATGGCTCTGAAAGAATCCACACCTTAGTCTAGGAAGGCTGTAAATACACTACCTTATAAGGCAATAGGACTTTACAGAGGTGAACAGGTTGTGGGTCTTGTGATGAAGGAATTATCTGGATTATCTGAGGGTACCCAATGTAATCACAGGATTTATAGCCGTAATAGGAAACTTTCACAGGGACCCCCAAAATTCACACTTTAAGACATCCTGGCTTGAGAGTTTTCTGTTAAGAAGTGGTGTAAGAAGAACATGAGACATTTTCTTCACTGAACTTACTTTAACAGCATTAAAATGCGGTCAAGCACTCTAAGCGAGCGCCTATGATTAATTAAAAGGTTGCATCTGGATATAGAGCATGCATGTGTGTGAGCCGGGGATTGCTCATGCTAGGCCAAGTCTTGGCACCTTCGCAACACCATTCTGCCTCTAGAAGAAAGCCAATTACAAAGCTGGACATCTCTGCCCAGGGGCCTGGAACCTAACGTCCCCACGAACAGAAAGGAATCGGCCACAGTTTAGTCTGGAGTCACTGTCAAGGTACCCCCAAGAAACAGAACAGCCATCCGCCATTATCTCTCTCCTGGCCATCAAGGCAGGAAGGGCTGAGGAAGGAAGCATGGCTTTTTCTTACAATGCAGGAGTCGGACATGGCACAGTTTGGGTTTTCTTTCTATCCCGAGCAAAGGTCTTGACAATAAGCATCTGGAAGTTTGTCCACTATAAACTGTTTGGGTTTCTTTCCCTGTTTCCTGAGGCCACGATGACATGATACTGTAGGAATCCCGCCTTTCATCTGTTTCCTTTCCACTGACAGCTCATAAAGGATGGCCACACTGGGAATGAAGGCTCCACAGTTATTTCTTCAAATACCGGGGGAATTTCAGCTCCGCAGACCGCGGACTGGATGCCAGAGAACATTTTTCCTGAGTTGTGGCAGCTTCGGTGCCTGGGGCTCCACCTGGATTCCCACACAGCCCTTAAAGGCCTGAGCTAATAGCTTAAGAAGTCTTAGGAGAAAGACTCAGGAACCAGGTGGAAAAAATAGATAAGAGGCTTTTCCTGCTTGTTGTCTTTTTGCTAATAATAATTTTTTAAATGTTTGTCGTGTGTGGGTTTTATACAAAAGGCCAAATTTTCTGTGTGTATCTGTTATACATATTCTTGCTTAAGCAAAACATGCATTCACTCTGCTTTATAAATACTAACATGATGCAAAAAAAAAAAAAAAAGGTACCCGATACCCACTACAAAAGGCATAGAATCTGAATTAGAACAGAGGTCTGTCGAAGCCTCTCAGAGCCCACAACTCTCCTAACTCCTTTTTGTGTGTATGATACTGAGGATCAAACCCAGGCCTGTGTGAATGCTGGGCATGCACTGTACCAGTGGTCTATGCCCTAGACTCCTGCCCTTTACTAATGCTTCCCTAGTTTCTTTCTGTGCAGACAGAAATGTTAAGTTTTTAATTACAATTATTCAATGTAATCATCCATTATTGTTGTATTAACTGACGAACTGTTCATACTAATCCCTTTGAGCTCATGACCTTCCTTGCAGCCAGAGCGCTGAAGGACACCAGATGTTTATGCTGTAAGTTGGTAGAGGGTTATGTGCTCTCTCTACCCACAGATGAGAAACCACACGCTTCATGGAGAGATAGTAGATGTCTCGATATTCCCTTAAGAAGAGGGCCTGTGTGTGCCCCTCTCTCTTGGGAACTGAACCCAAAAGCCCAGATGTGTCACAGGATTTGAAGGCCAGAAGTAATTATTCCCTTATTGGACCTGTGGAAGCAGCAAGCATCCTAGAGTTCTCAAGGTCGTCCATGTCACACCTGTCATAGGAGAGGCCAATCAGAAATGGCCGAGCAAGAGGGCTAAGAAAGTCAGAAGGGAGTATTGCTCCTATTTCAGAAAGAGTATTGCTCCTATTTCAAAAGAGGTTTGGGAATCCCGGGGAGAGGCAGACCAGGGAGCCCTTGCAGACTTTTGTCAGACAATGTGGCTGTTGCTTGCAAGGACCCAAGAGAAGATCAAGGAGGTCTTACGAGATTTTTGACCCAAGGTGGCCGACAAGGTCCATCAACAAACTCCCACCATTCCCTCCATGCCCCAACTTCCACTCAGCAATTCTGTTGTGGGAGAAAGTGAGATACTCCAGACTCTCTTGGTTTTTTGATAGTTTTTTGATAGTGAAATACCAGGCGAGTCTGACTTAAATGACGCTAATTTCTGACATCTAATAGAACAGAAGCTCAAACCAGAAATGAATAGGATTGAAGTAACGAGGACAAAGTACTATTTTCTTGCATATCTGACTTTGTAACCTAAGAAATACAGATCCCCTCTCTATGGTAATAAATAAAAGCATAAATAAGTATCGAAAGAACTGAGTACATTTTCATCTTTGTTCTTTTTTGTGTATGTGCGCACATGTGTGTGCACGTGTATACTCCCGTGTGTGTGTGTGTGTGTGTGTGTGTGTGTGTGTGTGTACCACACTGCATGTGTGGAGATCAGAGGACCACTTGTAGGAGCTGATTCTTCCCTTCTACCCTGTGAGTTCCAGGAATCAATCACGTTGTGAGACTTGTCTAGAAACATCCCTGCCAGCTGATACACCTCTCCGGGCTTCATCTTTACTTTTAGTAGAAATTACTAGAAACTCACAGAAGCATAACAAATGCTACAATGAACTCCTGTTCCAACAATTATCAAGATGTCATCCACCTACGTCTTCTATTGTCCACTACACAGAGAGAGAGATGCACACACACTTCATCACTTTATTGTAGATACTAGGCAACTCTCTACAACTGAGCTGCATCCTACCCTTATTGTAAAATATTTTATAATGAATTTTGGCATCGAGTAATTTCATGTAAACATTTTTGTCTTTAATAGTTAAGGAATTTTTAGCATTACCAAGATACCATTACCACACCTAATAAAACAAACAATAATGCTGTAATATAACTTTTATTCCCGATCAAATTTCCCTGGTTGTCTCACAAACATCATTTAAAGAATGATGTTTGCATTATGATTCAAGCAAGGTCCATAGATTGTCTTAGGTAATAGGTCTCCTAGGTCCATTTTAATGTGCGGTCGTAACTTTACCCTCTAAAGTCTGTGACTGTTAAATTTCTAATGTAATCGTTGTGTAATCGTGCCTGCGGACTCAAGCTGATCCCTGGATTCACAGGTTGCCAGGCTGATAGAAAGGTGCTGTGTGCTGCAGGACAAAGAAAAATTCCTCACGAAGGAGTCTGGCGCCCTCTAGCGCTTTTTCAGATTGTAACTGCTTCTGAGTCTCAGGGCAGTTTTGCAACAAAAAAACCAACCCTGGTGTAACAAGTTCCCACTCAGTGACATTTTAGCTGAGCTTTCCTTACAGCGCACTACTCGGCAGTGAGTCTCTTTAATATTGAGAGACAAGACAGAAATCCAAGTTCAGAGTCAAGAGCTAATTGCTTATTCCCTCGCTTGGAGGATGTCACAGTCCATCACTCCAAGTGACATCATCATTGTTTATGCTGGAGTGCCTGGGCCATTGTTTCCTAGACACCGCCACTGTGTTGATGTCTTTTACTTCAAAGTGATGCTTCCTGGTGGTGACTACACTGGGCTTGGGTTGGGGAAGGTGAAAAAGGCCTACTCCAAAGGTGAGGAAACCTTTACAGCCTTTGTCTTGGCACACCGAAAGAGCAGAGGAGAAAGAGGCTATGTGAAAGAAAAACATATAAATGCTTATGAAAATTCTTAAGGCCAGGCCACACCACCAGAAAACAGGATGAAAGAAGTGTAAACTTGTCTTAGAAATGATGTATTTTAAATGATGACCTGTTGAAATTACCATGTTTTAGAGCACCAATTGATTGCATAGAGTGTAAAACTGATATAAAAATAAAAAGAACATCAAACCCAGAAACATTTGTTTACCTTGGATAATTCCATACCTCCAAATATATGGAAATTTTGCATTTTTGCTACAGCTACATTAAAGCATACTTTTCTTTCTGTGTGTTTAAAAAAAATCATTACTTCGGGAGGCCGAGGCAGGCTGATCTCTGTGAGTTCAAGGCCAGCCTGATCTACAAAGTGAGTTCCAGGACAGCCAGGGCTATACAGAGAAACTCTGTCTCAAAAAACCAAAATCATCATCATCACCACCACCATCACCATCATCATCATCATCATCATCATCATCATCATCATCACTGTTTTAGTGTGCTTCTTGTTGCTGTAATAAATGTTGACCAAAACCACTTCAGGGAGGAAAGGGTTTATTTGGCTTGCACTTCTATATCATAGTCCATCATTGAGGGAAGTCAGGGCAGGAACTGAAGCAGAAGCCAAGGAGGAATAACTTACTGACTTGCTCCCCTTGGCTTACTCAGCCTGATGTTTTACACAGCCCAAGACCACCTGCCCAGGGACGACACCACCCACAGTGGACTGAACCTTCCCACATCAGGATTAATCTGAAAAATGCCCTAGTGACATGCCCACAAGCCAATCTGATGGAGGTAGTTTCTCAGCTGAGATTCCCTCTTCCAGATGACTCTAGTTTGTGTCATGTTAATATTAACCAACCAGCACAATTACTATGCCTGGGCTATTTTTAAAAACACATTTCTGGGTGTGGGGGTGGAGAAATTGAGGTAGGCATTGTGGTGAACACCTATAATCCCAATACTTGAAAGGCTAAGATGCCATCTTGGGCTAGATGGCAAAACTCTGGAAGAAGAAGAGAAAACAGGATGATGGGAAAGGAGAGGGAGAGGGAGAGGATGAGGAGGCAGAGGAGGAGGAGGAGGAAGAGGGGGAGGAGGCAATGTAGTAAGAAGAGCAGCAAAGGGTAAACATGGCGTCATCTCTGGACACCAGATGAACACACCCAAAGCCCCTTCCACAGGGGCTCAGCAGTAGCAACTTTTCCAGACTGGCCCCTTGAACGAGTAAGAGAAAGTTAAGTTGAGAATATTGTCACTTTTGAATCGTTCACCAAAAGTTAAGATTCAACACCCCCAACACAGTTTCAGTTCAGTGTGAATTCAGTCCCCAGCCCAGCACGGGCCTGACTTGCTGCTGTCTGGGCTGAATCACTTGTCACCTCCAGGAGCCCTGTGACTGCTTTCCATCTTCACATTACTCTCCATCAGCTCAGATCTCCAGAAACGGCCCATCGTGGGATTGCTTTATTCTTCGATGGTGTGTTGAGGAGATGGGAGCAAAAACAGTAACTATTCTCACTACAGATCATTCCAAGGTCAGAATGAGAAAGGGTCTCTGTGTCTCTGTGTCTGGATGGGGGCTGGTAGATATCTGCCGAGATGAGTGAGAACTGCAGATTACCCTCCCATCTTTTGTTACTCCTACTCAGAACATATCGAACACAGCACAGGGTTCCCTTGTCAAGGGAGTGCATAGCCAAATGAGAACAGCAATCGGGTCTAGAGGCCCCTGTGAGAACTAGTGGAGTCTGGCCCTTACACACCATTACACAACGATGTCTGCTGACTCAGGCTCCCTGAGGTTATGAACCCATCGTCTGTATTTATGCCCTGTTCAGTCTCAAAGAACATTGAATTAGCAAACACTGAACCATCAGTCCTAGGAAAAAAGACACAGGGTTAGATTCCAAGAGCCTCTGGTCACATTTTAAGAAACTAAGCAATACATAACCTTGTTTTCTGGGGATTTTGTTTAAGGACATCTTATTGCATATCCTAATCCCGTCTCCTCCAGGTACCACAGTCTGGCCCACTTCCTGGGAGGATGAGGAAAAAAAAGGAAAGAAAGGCATAAAGAAAGGAAGAGAGAAAGAAAGAAAGAAAGAAAGAAAGAAAGAAAGAAAGAAAGAAAGAAAGAAAGAAAGAAAGAAAGAAAGAGAAA
>CABHPP010118729.1:25456-49794 GCA_902168425.1 Peromyscus attwateri
GAGAGAGAGAGAGAGAGAGAGAGAGAGAGAGAGAGAGAGAGAGAGAGAGAAAAAAAAAAAAAAAAAAAAAGACTTCTTTCCATACCTTGCCTACAGCAATAAAAGTATGTACTGTCTATGATGATGCTACCCCAGGTACACGAAAGTGATGGCTTGACCCTTGACCCCTTCTTCATCACTGAGGATCAAGCACCAGCTCTTTCTACTACCTGGCCTCCTTCATGTTTTAGTTTGACTCTTGGCAGGAACAGCAGTAGTGGAGATGGCCTCTCATAGCTCCCTGTACTAGTCAGCTTTCATTACTATAACAAAACACCTGAGAGAAACCAAGTCAGAGGGAGAAAGGTTTGTTTTGGTTCATAGCTTCAGATGTTTCCGTGCACAGTTGCTTGGCCCTATCACCTTCAGCTCATAGCAAAGCAAGGCATCATGGCAGAGGGCATTGCAGAACAAAACTGTGGTTCTAAACTCCTAGTGACATCTGCTGAGTAGAAGGTCACCCTGGAGTCGTTCCCATGTTCACCTGCTTGTCTCCAGTGGCCTGTCATTCTCATCAAGGCAGCTGTGTCTGGTGACTGTCACTGCTCTGGTAGGTTCTGTAAGTGAAGAAAGCAGACTCACACTAACTATATTCAACAGTATTCATTGTAATACCTAGGGAGCTGGCTCCCAGGGGCAGGCATCTTTATGACCAGAGAGCTCTCCTCTTGAGTACAGCTGTCTTCATTTATCACTAACTCCATTTTTCTGAGTGCCCTGATGTGCTAATGCTTCTCTGTAACCCCATTTGCAGGTGGTCACGAAGTGGCAAACAATTTGAGCTAACTGATGCTCGTGTCCCAGTTGGACAAGATTGAAGGGAACTATTTGTGTTTGCAAGCCTAAAATCCCATTAATAGAAAGGCTGAGACAAGAGGATTGAGAGTTTGGGGCCAGTCTGGGCTACCTATAACAAGATCTTGTCTCAAAGTAATAATTAATTTGTTAATTAATTGAGGAAAGGCTTTCTTGTTTTTGGAACATTTAATATTTTTGCTGTTCTTCGGTTTATTATTTGTTTTAGCTTGGTGTGCTGTTTGTTTGTATGTTTGTTTGTTTGTTTGTTTGGTGGGGTTTTTTTAGACAGAGTCTCACTATATAGCCCTGGATAACCTAGAACTTACTTATGTAGACCAGGCTGGCATCAAACTCACAGATATCTGCCTGCCTTGGTCCCCCAAGTGCTGAGATTAAAGGGGTGCATCACCGTGCACAGCAGGAAAGGCTTTCTTACAATGGCAAGTGTCTTAGTCACTGTTCTGCTGCTATGAAGAAACATCATGCCATGACCAAGGCAACTCTTATAAAAGGGAGCATTAAGTTGAAGACTTACTTACAGTTTCAGGGGTTAGTCCGTTATCATCATGGCCCTGAAACAGTAGCTGAAAGTAGCTGCACCCTGATCTGCAGGCCAACAGAGAGAAAGACTGGGCCTGGCATGAGCTTTTGAAACCTAAAAGCCCACCCCCAGTGACACTTCCTCCAACAAGATCATACTTATTTGAGCCTATGGGGGGACTGCAGTGGTTTGAAAGAAAATGCCCCCCAAAGGGAGTGGCACTATTAGGAGGTGTGGCTTTGTTGGAGTAAGTATGGTCCTGTTGGAGAAAGTGTGTCACTGTGGAGACTGGCTTTGGGGTCTAATATATGCTGTCCAGTGTCTCAGACTACTTCCTGTTGCCTTTGAGTCAAGACATAAGAACTCTCAGCTCCTCCTCTAGCACCATGTCTGCCTGCATGCTGCCTTTCTTCCCACCATGACAATGATGAACTAAACATCTAAACTGTATGTGAGCCACCCCAATTAATTGTTTTCCTTTATAAGGGTTGTTCTGGTCATAGTGTCTCTTCACTGCAACAGAAACCCTAACTAACATAGGGCCATTCTTATTCAAACCACCACAGTAAGATTGATCCAGATTGGACTGGGTCATTTAAATAATTCAAAAAATGTGAGCTTACCATGTGCTCTGGTGTACTGAAAAAGGATAAATCAGTTAAGAGCTTAAGCGGGATTAGAGCTGCTGTGGAATAATTCTTTTGTACACTGTAAATATGTATTGTTCTTAATGGTTTAATAAAGGGCTGACTGACCAATAGCTAGGCAGAAAAAGATTAGGCAGGAGAGCCAGACAGAGAGGATGCTAGAATGAAGCAGGGCAGAGTCACCAGTCAGGTGCAGAGGAAGCAGGAGATAAACATATCATGCTGAAAAAAGGTACCATCACATGGTAGAGCATAGATAAGAAATATGGGTTAATTTAAGTTGTAAGAGCTAGTTAGTATCAAGCCTAAGCTATCAGCTAAGCATTTTTAATTAATAATAAGTCTCTATGTGGTTATTTGGGAGCAGGCTGGTAGGACAGAAAACTCAGCCTACAAATGGTACCCAAAGTCCAGCCATGTATATCCACATAAAACCTGAGAAAGCTTAAGAAACGGTTCCAAACACACAGAAATGGAGTCAAATGTGGCTTCCTAGTCTCACAGTCTCATGTCAGGCTCAGTACAGAAACATGTCTCCCAGAAGCTGCCTGATGGGGTGGAGCCAGCTGCCAGCCACCAACCATGAGTTAACACCGTGCCCTAAGCTGAGCTGCCAGTGACTGACATATCAGCTTAAGATTCATCTCATGCAGTCAGAGAACACTACTGATGCTCAATAAAGACAGATCCAGATGAAAGAAACCTCTAACAGGTTACAGTATGTTTAAAAAATGTACATAGGCTAGAGAAAAAAAGGAGAAAGGATATAGACAATCATAGAAAAAAGAATTATAGTGATATTTTATTTGTACTGAAATGTGATTTTATTTGTATGTTAATAAATAAAGTTGCCCAGGGGTCAGAGCTATTCGAGCCATAGCAAAAGCTGGGTGGTGGTGGTGCCCGCCTTTAATCCCAGCACTTGGTAGGCAGAGCTAGGTAGATCTCTGTGTGTTCAAGGATACAGCCAGCATTGGAGACACATGCCTTTAATCTCAATACCAACCATAGAAGACCTGGAGGTCTGTACAGACAGGCAGTGACGAGGCGGTCATGTGGTTGGATTTACAACCAATGAGAAGGCAGAACAGAAAGTCTATATAAAGACAAACACACAGAAAGTAGGTCACTTGGCTGAAGAGGCTAGCTGAAGCAGGCGGGTAAGACTCTTAGCTCTGACCTCTTGGGCTTTTATCTTTACATTGGCTCTGTGTTTCTTATTCAATTAGACAGTTGGTTACTTCTACAAAGAATAGTTTAAAAATAATCAAGTAAAGTCCCTAAAAAAGGAGCAAAGTAACATAAAAGAAAAAAAGCCACATAAAGATGGAAAATACATGGGGAGTCTGAATCCTCTATGTTATTGTGTTGTCTTTGAATTTTTTGATTTCTGATGAACAAACAATAGCTGCTAAGAGACATTGGATTACAGAGGCTGCTGGATTAAAGCAACCTACATATTTTTAAAATGTCTTGACTTCAAAATAGAAGTCAAAGGATGTGTTGTTTTGGGGAAGAGGTTGTGCTTTTGTTCCCACAGAAAAAAAAAAAAAGACTGTGGATTCATTCAAGGTTAAAGATGATCAGGTTTGACTAAGGAAGACCCCTTGAAAATCCTGGCTACAGACATTAAAAAAAAAAAACTAGAAAAACTACAAGACAAGTAATGTATATTTTACTTACTCAAAATAGAACAAAAAATCATCTTTGGCCAACGTGTACAATACACAGTCTATACTTGAATTAATGCAAATATGTATGTTACCTTTGAAAGTTTATGCATTTTCAGAGCAAGGGGACCAGACACCAATAAAATGAATGGCCCAGGTAATCTAACATCTCAGAGCACCTCTGTTGCAGTTCTCTCAGAGTTCTTCATTGAGAACAGCTTAAAGGCTCCTGGCTGAGATAGTCCAGCCTCACAGACTACTCCAGCCAAGACTTAATTAACCATTATCCTGATTTTTCTCAAGGTTCCCCCAAAGATGCCAGTGCCCCCAAACAACAGAAAGCAGTCTAGAGAAAACAATGCCCACATTCCCAAAAGATGGCTTATGGGTGTTTGTCATCATATAAAGGAAGTTGGTTTCAAGTTATTATTGGTCATAGTCAGGAAAGAAGCTAAACAAAGGAGTTAAATTCAAAGATCTCTTTCTAAAAGAAAAAAGAGGGATATGATATAGAAATAATGAGATAAAAGGATAAATAATTAAATCTACTTTAATCCAAGAAAACAACTATTAATCTCAAAATATTTTACATTGGTATGGATTTTGGTTTATTGACACAAATTTAAAGTTATTTTTGTTATATTATATGTATGTTTCTACTCTTGTTTGGGGAATTCTGCTTATGCAACTCACTGAAAAATGTGACATATAATTAAGAAATACAAGTTAGTAGTTAGTCACCCATAGCTATCAAACTTAGAGTCATGTTAGGTATGTTTTCAAGGTCATACAGAGATATATTTTAGATAGATGACTTTCAAACACTTCCAAGACCTACAGAATATGATGTTTAAAATATTTAATAACACGAGGCTTTTCTTGACACTGAGACGTGTCTGCTCCTGGCAGCACAAATTTACTTCAGAGAAGATGATGGGCATTGAAGAAACTCCATATGGAGTTAGCTTTCTTTGTGGCAAAAGCTAGGCATTTGGGCAAAGAAACTGCCCTTGCCTCAATTGATGACCGTATACTGTCCAAACTGGACCAGCCGGATGCAAAGGAGAGCAGCTGCCAAGCTTTGCCAAGACGAGGTTGGACAGTCCTTCAAATTTTTCCTGCTTCTCAGAAATGTCTGTCAGATATACTAGGCCTGTAGGCCAAAGAAGGATGCCCCAATGATACAGAAGAACTTTGGGTGACTTTCCAGGCAGCCAGATGTCCCTGTCATTAGGTAACATTATACCCTTCTGGGGTCTTTGATGGAGTTAAAGACTAAAGAATTAAACTTAAAGCTTTCCTTAGTTATGATGTAAAGTAAATTAGGTATAAAACTTTAGACTAAGAAAGATAAGATAGATAATAAAGTATTTTCTCTAAATTTGCCAAATACAAGTGGACCAGATAATGTAACTATAATTCTTACTTGATAAATGTTTTTGTTGTATATAATTTCACTATGTTAAAGTTAAAACTTTCCTTTTTAATTAGACAAAAAAAAAAGAGGAAGAACACTGTGTCCAACCCCAGCAGTAGCTTCTTTAAGATAACCATCAGTTTTGTTTCAGGGACAAAGCCAGAGCTCAGCTCCTTCCAGGGATTAAAAGGTAGACTTATCTATTATCTTCAGACTAGAGAGAAGACCCTCCCTCCTCCTCCAGACATGGAGAACTTCAGGACAGAATTCTGATATCCATCATCAAAATGATGTTATAATGCAAGGATCCCTGCTTCAGTTATGGCTCATGGGAAGGTGAAACATGCCATGGCAGTACAGTTGCTCAGAACTGGCAATGTTGTTTGGAACCTTAATGAAGGGGAACTTTGTTGTAGGAAATACACCACTGGGAGAGGACTTTGAGAGTGCATAGCCCCTCCCCGCTTCTGGTGCACTCTCTGCTTCCTATTTGAGGTTGAAGATTTATCCCTCAGCTTCCTGCTCAGAACCCCTGCTGCCATGCCCTGGCCATTATGCACTCTTCCTCTGGAATCATATGCCAAAACAAATTCTTTCTTCCTTAAGTCACTTTTGGTCATGGTATTTTATCATAGCAACAGAAAATAAACTAATACAGAAAACAGAACCATCCATGCTGTGCTCCTCAGTAACCAAACTCCTCCTTCATCTAAACACCATGAGACAATAACCAGGCCCTGAGTACCCTCACGCATTTGGCCCACTGCCGATAGATAGAGGGATTGGATAGATGATAGATAGGGAGGGAGGTAGACAGACATATTATTTTAATTTATTCTTTGAGGATTTCACACAATGTATTTCAATCATATTCAACTTCCCTACATTCCCCCTCTAGACCTCACATGTCCCCCTCCCAACTTCATGTCCCTTTTTAAAAACTAGCACACTGAATCCAATTAGTGCTGCCCACATGTGCACAGACGTGGGGCCATACATTGAAGCATGGCCAACCTGCTAGGGATCACACCCTGAAAGAAACTGATTCTCCCTCCCCTAGAAACCATCAACTATTAACCACCTCAGTCAGGAGTAAGAGCTCATGTGCCCCCTGCCCATCAGGGCTAGAACATTGGCTGCCTTGATTCTCTGCAGGCAACCACAGCTGCCATGAGCTCATAAGTGCAGCAATTCTGTTGTGTCCAGAACACACTGTTTTGCCCCAATATTCCCTACCTCTGGATCTTACTATCTTCCCACTGCCACTTCTACAGTGTTCACTTAGCCCTAGCAGCAAGAGAGAAGGCCAAATGAGCAAAAGGTGAGTAATCTTCCTCTTATTGTGCACATATATATATGTATATATACATATATATGCTGATGCAGAAGGTGCTGCCATTCTTCCCACATCAGGTAATCTGGACAGTTCTTCATGTTATGATCCCTACCCAGGTGATGTTTAATTTGTGGCAAGTTGACACTAAAACCAACACCACATCTTATGCAAGGAACTTATGAATAAAGGTGCATGCAGACTGCAAAGATACAAGGAAGCTTTACTCAAAAGTAAAGGGTAATGCATAGAGCATGGGGAAAGGGGTGATCCAGGGACAGAATCCAAATGCTTGGCAACTTATGGAACACGGGAAAAAATATGAGGGATTTCACTCTAAAAGGCAGTTCTCAGGGAAAATGAAGAAAGGTATTTTCAATAATTACCCATCAGAAGCAAGCTGTTCTTCACTCTCATACACAGGCCTGAAAATACTTAGCCATCATTTGAAACAGGTTTGTAGGAACGCCTCAGAAGATGCTTGTAGTAAATTATGTCTTGGACAGCTTTGCTTTAAGTTAGCATCTCAGCACTGACTGGATCTGTACTACACTGACTGGATCTGTACTACACTGACTGGATCTGTACTATCCTGACTGAATCTGTACTACACTGACTGGATCTGTACTACACTGACTGGATCTGTACTACACTGACTGGCTCTGTACTACACTGACTGGCTCTGTACTACACTGACCGGATCTGTACTACACTGACCGGATCTGTACTACACTGACCGGATCTGTACTACACTGACCGGCTCTGTACTACACTGACCGGATCTGTACTACACTGACCGGATCTGTACTACACTGACCGGATCTGTACTACACTGACTGGATCTGTACTACACTGACTGGATCTGTACTACACTGACTGGATCTGTACTACACTGACTACCCCCTTTCCTCTTGTGCTGTATTTCATTTAAAATAACAAGGGGAGGCATATCCTGCCCTCTGACTTTACCAGAATGACGAGAAGTAAGTTAACTGTGGGGCACTCTTGCCACACTATACATGCTGTAGAGGATTTTCTACAAATGCAAACGTTTTAGCATCTCAGGCACTAATGGGTAGACTATTCACAGACGTCATGGGTTCCTGACCAGCTCTTACAGATGATAACAACCAAATGCCAGAGGAGACAGACTCAGCAAAGTCTTCACAACTTCTGTCTCCTGTGAACCTGAGTCTAGAGACAGGCAAGTCCAGAGAACATGCCTGGTACCTGACCACAGCAGTAGGCACGGACCAAACAGCTTAACAAGAACAGAAAGACAAGGATATCCTTTTACTCTCAATTGTCTTGCCAGGGAGAATTTTCTGCATTGGAGAAAATAATACAAATAGGCAATACAGACCTGTTCTAATAAGAAAGTAAAAAAATCAATATTGCCAGGCATTGGTGGCGCACGCCTTTAATCCCAGCACTCCGGAGGCAGAGGCAGGCGGATCTCTGTGAGTTCGAGGCCAGCCTGGGCTACCAAGTGAGCTCCAGGAAAGGCACAAAGCTACACAGAGAAACCCTGTCTCGAAAAAAAAATCAATATTAATATTGTATTGACAAGAGAGAGCACACTACATGATTTAAAAAAAAAAAAAAGACCCAGAAAATTCCTGGCCCACTGAGCACAGGTTTATCAGACACTAAGGGCAGAGTCCTTGTCTTAGTTACTTTTTCGTTGCCATAACAAAACACCATAACCAAGGCAACTTATAAAAAAAACATTTAATTTAGGGCACACAGTTGCAGAGGTTAGACCAACATGATGGGGAGCATGGCAGCAGGCAGACAGGCATGGCACTGGGTTGGTAGTAAGCTCACATCCTTATCTAAAAGTAGAAGGCAGAGAGCTGTCAGTCTTCAGTCTACCTTGGAATCCCTAAAAAGTAGGTTCTAATGCAATTAAAGCAATGCATCAGAAACAGGATAGATGAAATTGCCAGTGAGGAGGAGCAGGCAAAAAGCAAAAGCTTCCTTCTCCATGTCTTTTTCTGTGGGCTGCCACCAGGTGTGGCCAGATTTAGGGTGGGGTCTTCTGACCTCAAATAATCCAATCAAATCCTCCACAGGTGTGCACAGCTGTTTTGGTTTTAGTTGATTCTAGATGTAGTTGAGTTGACAACCACAATCAGTCATCACAGCCCTACGTAAATGTACATGGATTATAAAACTTGTTCAAATGCTTCCTAAGTGTTTGTAGAATACTGAGTCTGTACCATGTGTTCTGATATACCCTGGGGAGAACAGAGTAAGAAAACTTGAGTAAAAACAAGGGCCCACACCCAAAACCATCTGCAAACATGGGGGCTCTCACCAACTTTTTTTTTTTTTTAAAGAAAGTTGAGTCTACTCATTTCCTGTGTTGGATGTGGCAAGCTACCACAAATGATGACTTAAAACCAAGAGTCCTTTCTCTCGTTGTCTGGAAGCTAGAAGTCTAGAATCAGTATGTTCTCAGGGCCAGAGTATAGGCAGAAGTTTCTGTCCCACAAGCCATTCCCAAGTAACCACACAGAGGCTTGTTATTAATTATAAATGCTCAGCCAATAGCTCAGGTTTGTTACTTGCTAGCTCTTACACTTAAATTAACCCATATTTCTTGTCTATGCTTTGCCATGTGACTTGGTACCTTTTCTCAATACAGCATGCCCATCTTGCTTCTCCTTGCCTCTGCTAGAGACTCCCGACTCCCCGCTTCTTCTTCCCAGCATTCTCAATTTGGCTTTTATGCTTAGCCTTATCCTGTCCAGCTACTGGCTAGTCAGCTTCTTTATTAAACCAATCACAGTGACATATAGTCACACAGTGTAAAGGAATATTCCACACCAGAGGAATTCATCTTACCATTCACAGCTCCAGGTAGCTCCTGGAAACCCTTGCTATTCCTAGGCTGGTAGGTAAACCACTCCTCTCTCTCTGCCTCTCTCAGCTTGCTCAGACTACTATAGCAAATGTCAGAGACTAGGTTACTTACTAACAAAGACATTTGTTGCTCACCCTCCTGGAGGCTGGGGATCTGAAGCTAAAGGACTGGCTGATTCGCTGTCTGGTGAGATTTGTAGCTGCTGGCCCAATAGGCCAGGAAGGCAGAGCAGTGAACTGAAGGCTGTATTCAAGCAGCTTCCCTTACATCTCTTAGGACCTAGTGCCTCTTCCTCATCTCCTATTTTTCCCTTTTGGAATGGGAATGCTTTTCTTATTCCTTGCCCATCCTCTCATTTTGGAAGCACAAAACATCTTTGGTTTCCCAAATTCATAGCTAGAAATGAATTTTGACACAACCCAATTACACAAATCTCACTGCTGTCAGATTTCAATGAGGTTGGAAGCATCTTAGATATTGCAGTTAAAATCTCTGGAGCTGTTGAGATGGAATACGTGTGGATTTGGGGGCATTTAGTTACTTTTCTGTTACTCTTCTAGAACATCATGACCAAAATGAACTTACAGAAGAAAGGGTTCATTTGGGCTTAAAGTTCCAGAGGGGGAGTCGGTGCTGTCCAGGAGGTATGGCAGTGATGGAGCAAGCATGGGTCATGTGCTAGAAGTTGAGAGATACCTTCAGCCAAAAGCAGGAAGCACAGAGAGCAAACTGGAAGTAAAAGAGGCTATATACTCTCAATGTCCACCCCCAGTGACATACTTCCTCCAGCAAGGCTCCAAGGCTCCACCACCTTCTCTAACAGTGCCGTCAACTGAGGACATCATTTCTCATTTAAACCACCATGGGTTTTGTTTTTTTAATTGTGTGTGTGTGTGTGTGTGTGTGTGTGTGTGTGTGTGTGTATGTGTGTGTGTGTGTGTCCATGTGCATGCATGTACCATGTGTCCCAGGGATCAAACTCTGGTCATCAGGCTGAACAGCAGCAGGTGCCTTTACCCCGAGAACCATCTCTCTAATCCTAGAATAAACATTTGGCTCTTGACAAGGACATAAATTCCTGAGGTCCAGAGTTGACTACTAGAGGCTGAATATTTGTACTCTTAAGAACTCATATGTTAAAATTCTAATCCCAGTGTGATGTTATGGTTTGGTTGTAAAATACTCCCAGAAACTCCTATGTGGAAGGCGTGGTCCCCAGCTGAGAGTGCTATGGACAGCTCCTAAGTGTGCTATTGTCAACACACGTCAGTTGATGAGCTCACAACTGAGTGGACTATCAGAAGGAAGGAACTAGGTGGAGTCAGTGGTGATGTACTTTGAAGAGTGAAGAGTAATGCTGTCCCTAAACCTCTTCTGTCTCCTTTGGCTTCCCAGCTGCCATGAGGCAAGCATCCTAGTTCTGCATCCCCTCCTCACCACGAGGGTGCCTTGGCACAAGCCCAGCTATGGGGTCAAGTAGCCATGGATTGAAATTGTGAGCCACAATGTCTCTTTCCTTCCTGCCAATTTACTCAGGCATTTTGTCACAGCCACAGGAACCTAACACAGACGGAATTTGGAGGCGGGACCTTGAGGGGAGTGACTGAGGGTATTTGGAGGCAGGGCCTTGAGAGGAGTGACTGAGGGTATTTGGAGGCAGGGCCTTGAGGGGAGTGACTGAGTCATGAAGAAGAGCCCTCCTGATGGAATTAACGTTCTAAGAGACGGAGGAGCTTTCTTGCTTTCTCCCAGGAATAGGGCCCTTATCATGGCCCAACCGTGACTGCACCCCAATCTTGACTCCAGTCTTGAGAACTGTGAAAAATGCCTATTGTTTAAATCATCCTGCAAAACCTTTTACAGCAGTCTGAACAAATGAAAGCATTCTTTCACTCGATTGATCACGTCCTCTGAGGCATAAATCTTGTTCAGACTGACATAGTCTCATTTGTCAAGTTTAGGAATTGTTGCCTGCGTTTTGGTGTCAGAAATATCATAAGGAAACAGAAATTATTTAAACATTTGGGATTTAGATGGCAAAGGAAAATAAGGACAAAGTAAATTTTTCTTATGCTCTACTGATAGTTAAAATAATCATAATCATGTTTGTTCACCTTAAGAGGAACAGATACAGTTCTATTATTTATTACACCAGGATGAGCTCTGCAGAGAGCTCCATTATGCAAAATTGCCTTACTCTGGGGCTAACTTCAAGGGAATCATAGACCTGGAAACAAATCACTACAGCTTTTCTTTCTTTGTCTTTATTATCGTGCTGTTCAAGTAACAGCATCTGAAGAATAAGATCACAGATGCTCAGAATACAGATGATCCTTGCTTGGCTCAATGATGGTTCAACTCACAATTTAATATTACTGTAAGTTTTACTTTATTATGGTGCAAAAGGAGTATATAGTCAGTACTTCAGACACTGAATCTTCTCCAGGCTAGTGATGCACCATGCAATGTTCTCTAGCAATGCTGAGCAGCAACAGTGAGCTCCAGCTGTCAATCAGCGCAGCAACCAGGGTAAGGAGTCATTTCTCTACCACAGACAGTGTAGCAAAGTTAGGATGTTCTGCAAGTTACATGGGTTAAAGGCACTTTTTTGACTCACCATGTTTTGAAATTACAACATGTATCTGGATGGCACACTGTTGTAAAACAAGAATTGTCTACAATAGCAAGCACACAAATTTCTCCCAAGATTCCTTACAATTCTAACAGAACCACTACTTTCCCAAGTGATCCTAGGCAACATTCTAATGCTATGTGGAGTAAATACAAACCCTGAGAACTTAGCAATAGCGTGGTAATCATACAAACCTCTGTCAGGGGAAAAACTTCTTTTCCTAATAATTTGGAGTTGCAGGAAAAGTAAGATTTCTTCCAAGTTTAGTGAGGTTTTTTGTTGTTGTTGTTTTGTTTTGTTTTTCAGTTTGATTTAGGTACTATTTTTGTATTCAATGCCAGGCCCATTCCTTGTTAGCTGGGTAACTTTGGATAAGTATTTTAATTTCCCTAAATCCTACCTTCTTCTCCTATAACATGAAGACAATGATACACACAATGAAATCTGGATGAAATGAGAGGCAAGCACAGTCACTTCTCAGTCCCGGGGAAAGCGACCATGACAACTGTGCCTGAGACCTCAAGTGACCTTTTGCCCTGCGGATTTCATGAGCTCTGTCTTAAACAGGAACGTGTCGGATGAAGGTCCTATAATGTCGATATGTGTGTGGTGAAGATTAATCAAAACTCTAAGATATCTGTAACGCAGCTGTTCACAAGCCTGCTTAATATTTCTTTTCTCTCTCTCTCCCTTTCCTTCCAAAACCATTGTCTCTTTTCTGAGCTCAAGGTGGAGCCCCTGGGCCCACTCCTCAATGAGCTCTTTCATATGTCTGACACTGCTAGGGTGAGACCCGTCATGAGCATCTTGTAGACAAATGGTGGTGACATCACCATCCACGCTCTCCTGACACAGGATACGGTATTTGTTCAGTGTTAGTTTATATAACTCACACCTGTGTTTCAGGTAAAGGAAAACATCTGTATCAAGCACAAGTGTCCCTTGGCTTCTGGCAGACTCAGGTACGGAGGGCCCGAGTGCCGCTGCAGAGGTCTCCCTTCCCCATAGGACGCCTCCAGGGTTCTGTCTATTACAATTTCTCCTCTTGCCAGCATCCTCCTTCCTGTTGCTTTCTAAAGCGGAGATGGCTTTTGCTATCAAAGCCTGTTTGAGCTTCATGATAGCCAGAAATGAACCTTGCACGGAGATTTTCCCACTGGGTCCCAATGGGCTGAAGTTTAAAGCTGGGATTTTCTTTTTCAGGTCCATTACCAGGCTTTCTAGTACAATTTGAGTCCGAAAAACGGACAGATCAAGAATAGCCATCACATAGTTGAAGACCTAAAATAAGAAAGGGAAAAGTCAAAACAGCATGGCCTAGTGAGTAAGCAGTGGAGCTCGCGGGTTTCTGTCATCCTTCTCATCTGTGCTGCACCTGCTCTGAGTCAGGCCTGGGGGGGCCAAGCGCAGACTTCCCAGCTTCCCACTCTAGGTCACTCCTTCAGAGAGTCTACACTGCACACTGCGGAGACACAGCCCACACCACACACCCCAAAAATGGAGGGTGAAAAAAATGCTGTTTGGAAACACAGTGCTTCTCAGAATCCATACACACACACACACACACACACACACACACACACACACATATATATATATATATATATACACACACACACACACACACACACACACACACACACACACACACACTATTGGCATATGCTCCACAGACAGACATCCCCGGAGTCAGGCCTGCCCTACCTCTCTCTCCCAACTGAAATTTCAATAGCTGGCTATACCAGAAGCCCAGGTTCTCTAAAGAATATATATGGAAACTAATACTTGGGGTTTTAACTTTCATTCTTACTCCCACCTTCCCTGCTCCTTCAAAGTTCCTTTTTAATATTCATCCTAACTGTCCCCCATATAAAACCTTTAACCCACCTATCATCTGCGGCAGCACAGAAGCTCACCGTTGCTTTAAAGGCATCACGGGATGCACACATACGCTGAAATTCCAAAACAACATTTCTAGAGGCAGCTTTTGCCTTTGAGAACTGAGAAGTTTCTACTTTCATCCCTAAGAAGTCATGGGGCAAGAGCACTTTGTGTGTCTTTATACACCAAAGACTTCCCAGAAGAAATGGACCCAGGCCTCAAAACATACCCTAGGTCCCCACACTTACCTTTTCACTGAATGGAGAGATGGCGAGCTGAGGCTTTGAGGCCAGGGGGTGTTTCTTTTGTCTGATGACATTCTGTGCAGCTATGGAAACATTAGCATCAAAAGTATTTGTGGCCCGGCACACCAATAATTACCTTAATTTACAAAAACGGGGACATTCCATTGTTCAGAAGGTGAGGTTTTTGCTACATTTTTCTTGTAAACCTAACATTCAAATAACTTTTCCCTCTAACACACTAAAGTTCACCATAAATGTGTTAATAGTTTCCTAACCCTATTTTTAAACACACATAAGCACCTACATGAATAAAAAACAATAACCTGAGTCAGTCCTCCACGCTATCCACTCTAGTCAGAGAAAGACTGCCTTGGAGAACTAGAATTCCACAATGCTGAAGTCTTTCTCCTAACTCAATGCTAACCACCTCCCCCTTCTCTCAACATCGGCAAACCCAGACCTCTGGCCTCTTGGCTGACTGTAACCACCCAATAGGTAATCACAACCCTATGGCTTTAGACATCTCTACATGCATCACTTCCAAACTTATGCTCCCATTTTATCATCCTAACACATGTCCTTACAAGGAAAGCTCACTTCTTGTTTGGAATTTCCTGAACATACTAGAACACTGTCTTCCACATCTCCAAAAATGATATCCTGACCACTCACCTGCTCTGCTACAGTCTCTCAATGGCAGCCGTGACTTGTAGATTCTACTCTCCACACTGTGCCGTTGTTTCAGAACAGACAACTCTAATCCTCAGCCCTCTACTCAGAATACAATGGCTCTCACACCTAACCAGAATACAACCCAGAACCCTTGCCTGGACCGTAGGCTACTCAGCACACATGGTCCCAGCTCCCACTCCTCCCACATCTCTTACTCTGTACTGTGGGATAATCCTTCTGTACACTGTGAATGTATTACTCTCATTTGCTAATAAAAAGCTGATTGGCCAATAGCTGGGCAGGAAGAGATTGAGTTTGAGAGCCAGACCAGGAGAATTCTGGGAAGAGGAAGGGCAGAGTCAGAAAGTCACTGGCAAACACAGAGAAGCAAGAAGAGAATGTCGTACTGAGAAAAGGTACCAAGCCACATGGCTAAACATAGGTAAGAATTATGGGTTAATTTAAGTGTAAGAGTTATCTAGCAACAAGCCTGAGCTATCAGCCAAGCATTTACAAATAATATAAGCCTCTGTGTGGTAATTTAGGAAGCAACTACTATGTATTTGGAAACAGGCAGTAGGGACAGGAAACATCCATTTATAACTCTGCCCATGCACATTCCATTCCTGCTACAATGGGCTCCTTCCTGTTGCTCCAAACATTCACCATGCTTCCCCTTCCCTCCTTACCACACTCCCCACCCCAACCTAGCCAGAATTTTTACCAATCCTTCTTTTATCCTAGAATGTTCTTCCCCTTTATCCACATGAATCCATCCCCACCCTTTACTCCCCACCCCTACCTCTTGCTTCATTCTGGTCTTTACTCAATTGTTACATAAACAGAGTATTTTAGATCTGGGAACATAGCTTGTTGGTACAGCACATATCTTGCAAGGATGAAACCTTGGGTATTATACCCAACATGCCTAGTGGATGGCATGTGATGTGATTCACCAACACACACACACACACACACACACACACACACACACACAGTGTTTCCCAACTAGATCTAGTAGTGCAAGCTTTAATCCCAACTGTTGGAACTGAAGCCGGAGAATCTCAGTTCAAGGCAAGCCTGAGCAGCTTGGTAACATGATGAAATTCCATCTCCCCAAAAGGAAATAAAAAAGGGGTCTAGAGAGATGGTGCAGCAGGAAAGAATGCTTACTTCTCCAGAGGAACTGAGTTCAGTTCTCAGCATCCACATCCAATGAGTCACCATCTCCTGTAATAACTCCAGCTCCAGGGAATCCAGCTCCCTCTCTGGCCTCCTCAAACACCTTTACACACACGATTGTGATGATATTTTATTTGTGCTCTAACAAATAAAGCTTGCCTGGGGATCTGAGGAAAAAGCCAGCTACTATATTAATCATAATAGTAGCATATACCTTTAATCCTAGCATTCAGGAGGCAGAGATTCATCTGGATCTCCGTAAGTTCAAGGCCACACTGGGAACAGAGCCAGGCATGGCGGCACATGCCTTTAATCCCAGTACTAGTTAACCACAGAGGTCTGGAAGTCTGTACAGACAGACAGGAAGTGATAGAGCTGGATGGAAAGAGGAAGTGATGTAGCTGGGCGGAGAGAGGAAGTAAGATGGCGGGCACAGAAAGGTATATAGGTGTGAGTATACAGGAAGTAGTTCTTCTGGCTGAGGATTTCCTAGCGGTAAGAACTTGTGGCTGGCTTGTTCTATTCCTCTGATCTTTCAGCTTTCACCCCAATATCTGGCTCTGGGTTTTTTATTAATAAGACCTTTTAGCAATTCATGTTACACATGACATTCATATACACACATACATACATAAATACACACATACCCACACATCATAAAATAAAAATAATACAAATAAATTTTTTAAATAAAATATTAAAAGAGCAAAAGAAATTTCCCTATTCAGTCTACCTAAAATATTACCACCTACCACTTTATCTCTTTATTATTATTTATGCTTTTTCATATCATTTATGTGGTAATATATAAATAACTATAAACAAATATATAAATAAAGCACAAACAGATTATACATCTGTTGACCCAATAAATGTCCATCCCCACTGATACATACTTCATGAAAACAAAAAAGACTCCTACTCCATTCACAGTATGTTCTCAACACCAAGAGTAGTGTCTGGCAATATTCAGCACATAAAATATCAATTTACACAACGACTGCCATCCCTTTAAAGATATGAAGAGCCCTTGCCCCAATCCCATCCCTGAGCATGGCCATTACGAAGGAATGGCTTAAGCTCTTGGAAACAGCCAAAGGTTACTGCTGGTCCAGTATCTGGGATTTCTAGACCTTTCCTTCCCCATCAAACAGAGCAAGAACCTTCTCTTTGCTAACACATCAGCATGGAACTTTCACCCCTGAGGGGTTGGTTGGCCTGGAGAATCTTCTCTGGTAGTCTATTCCACTCAGGTCAAAGCCTAAAGAGGACTGTGCCTCCTCCAGGCTGGAGAAACAGCCACCAGCTGGTTGCTTCAAGGTGAGGTGGGAGACTCAGTCCTACTTCCGGTCCAGGTCACAGTTCTCAGTTCAACTTTACCAGGAACAAAGCAGATTCCTTATTAGAATGTTTGCTTAAGAGTGTGAGGGATGAGAAGCACAGAGTAGAATTATATTCTTGTTGCCACCTTAATTTTACCAAAGAGATTATATGTAGCCAGTAACGGTGGTGCATGCCTTTAATCCCAGCACTTGGGAGGCAGAGGAGGGCAGATCTCTGTGAGTTCCAGGCCAGCCTGGTCTACAGAGTGAGTTCCAGGATAGCCAGAGCTACAGAGACAAATCCTGTCTTGGAAAAGAGAGAGAGAGAGAGAGAGAGAGAGAGAGAGAGAGAGAGAGAGAGAGAGAGAGAGAGATTATATGTAATTTAAGGGTTTTTTTCTTTTTTTTTTTTGCATGTGTTCTAGATCTGTCTCCCAAGGTATATATACAGAAGCAAAATACTTTTTAAAGCCTCACAATTTTCCAGAAACTCACACTTTATCATGAGCCATTTTCATATAATTTTTGTAAATATGAGACTGGCCACTTTTCAGAGTAGAGCAATTTTTTAATGCTACTTCAAACTTGGCCAATTCCATGAATCATTTTAACAGTATGAAATTTTAATTTCACCAGGAAATGATTTCAAAGAATATAAAATTTTGGTTAAGAAATACCTTTCTTGCCAGGCGGTGGTGGCACACGCCTTTAATCCCAGCACTCGGGAGGCAGAGCCAGGCGATCTCTGTGAGTTCGAGGCTAGCCTGGGCTACCAAGTGAGTTCCAGGAAAGGCACAAAGCTACACAGAGAAACCCTGTCTTGAAAAACCAAAAAAAAAAAAAAAGGAAAGAAAGAAAGAAAAAGAAAAAAGAAAAAAATACCTTTCTTTTCTTTGAATATGACATATGCAACTCCTTTGGTTCTTGATGGATATATCACCTCTTCCACGTGTCCACCCTCATCTCGGAAGTAACGCTTCAGTAGCTGGTCTTTGGAAAGGCCAACTGGAAGACCAGAGACTACAACTGTTCTCTCAGAAACTGTGGGGTCTCTGATCTTCACTGCTGAAGCCTGCAGAAAAACAGTTAGATGCTGTTTAAATGTGAGTCACCATCACATCGGTGAGACACAATGGCCTTTCCACAAAGGCGACGAGCAGGAGCATGTCTGCTTCATTCCACCCACCAATAGAGACCTTAGTCAAATTTGAGAGTTATGTAGACTACTAATAATTAAAAAATAATAGTTAATATTTGTTTTTAGAAAGGCCCAAAATAATAGAAAGTGTCACCAAAAGAAAAAGGGGGAGGGTTTTGCTTTTTTGAGATTGGGTCTTAATGATGTAGTCTTAGTGTAATGAGCCTTTTTCTGTTCCACCAGCCAGCTCCTAAATGTTGACACGGAAATTTCTTATTAATTATGAAAGCCTGGCCCATATCTTAGGCCTGTCCCACTAGCTCTTATAACTTAAATTAACCTGCTTTTATTTACCTAGGTTTTACATTGTGGCCTTTCACCTTCCTTTCATTCTGTATGTACCTTCATGTCTCATTGGTGTCTCCTCTGTGCCTCAATTATCTCCTCCTACTTCGTCTCTCTGCCCAGAAGTCCTGCCTACACCTTCTGCCTAGCCATTAGCCATTCAACTTTTTATTACACTAATCTCAGCAACACACCTTCACACAGTGTACAAATATCCCACAACACCTTAGCTTGCTATTTAGACCTGGCTGACTTCAAACTCAGAGATCTTCCTGCCTCTGTCTCCCAGGTGCTGGGATTAAAGGAGTGTGCAACACCCAGGGAGATGTACCATTTTTCTTTTTAACACTTAAAAGGTGGTTGCAGATACAGCTCAATGACAGAGTGCTTGAGTTGTGTGTGCAAAGTCCTGGGTTTATTAAAATAACTACAGGGGCTGGAGAGATGGCTCAGTGGTTAAGAGCACTGACTGCTCTTCCCGAGGACCTGAGTTCAATTCCCAGCACCCACATGGCAGCTCACACCTGTCTGTAACTCCAGTTCCAGGGAACCCGATACCCTCACACAGACATACATGCAAGGAAAAACACTAATGCACATAAGATAAAAATAAATAATTTAAAAAAGTAACTACAAAATGGCAAAGTTTGAAAGAGACTATCTATTTTCTGGATTATAGAGTTCAAAGTATGTAAACTCGTAAGAAAGTCATCCCTCCTATTGTCGGAATCAGGGGACAGTCTTGCAATAATGTCGTGGCTGCACAGACTACACTCCACTGTCCACCGTGGACCTGAGGTGACAGTCACAGGGAGGACATGTTCTTGCAGCAAAAGTCCTTCATTTATTCTCTATTCCTCCCCTCTCCCCCAGACATCTCTGTAGTTTTGGTGCCTGTCCTGGATCTCGCTCTGTAGACCAGGCTGGCCTTGAACTCACAGAGACCCACTCTGCCTCCCGAGTGCTGGGATTAAAGGGGTGTGCCACCACCACTCAGCTCTCTAGTCCTCTTGAATCCATGCCTACTTCGCACCTTCATTTATCTCCCACCCCCAGTTAGGAAAGTGAGTCTATCAGCCTCTCCCAAGATGTGCACCGTTAGCCCAGGCTAACTGCAGCAAAATTCAGACATAATCTGTCTTCATCAGCTGAGGGAGGACAAGGTCTCCTGAGCTAGACTGAGGATTAACAAAGCGCAGGGGAGCTTTGGGCTCTCAAAGCAAGGACTGTATCAAATAAGACTCCTCTGAGGGAAGGGCCTGCTTCTGGCCTCCCAGAAGGAGGGCAAATGAATGGTCTGCGCACACACGTTCGCCTTAAAAATGAAAGTAAAAGAACAACATTAGTTCATTGGTGCAGGAGATTTCAACCAATTTCGGGGAGACAAAAATACACCAAGGTGTATGTAAGAAGGAGACAGAAGAAACAAACCTAGAATAAGGAAATGGGGGGTTGTGGGTAAAGGCGACAGTCTGCGTAAGGGGACCCTCAGGTGTGAAAAAAGGAACAAACACAACAGGTCATGATGGCTACTGGTAAAGCAACTGCTCCAGCTTGTTCTCCACACTGTCTACCCCCACTTACACACACAAGCTTGAGCACACAAAACCCAGAGTAACGGAAACTGGTGCAGAACCACAGGAAAACACTGAGGTCCATTTTACTTAAGAAAAAAACCTAAATTAACTCTCTAGAGACCAGTTAGCCTGGGCACACGTGAGCACTGCCCCCTCTTTTCTGGCATTTGAAGAGGCCCCATCCTACAGATCATGAGCAAACTAAATCTTAAGTCAAAGGAGGAAATAAAAAAGGAAAGGCAATTTTGACCGTCACTAGAAACATTTCCCTTTATGTAGAAAAGGAAAATTAGACAGGACATGAGACCAAAAGAGGACAAAGAATTTTAGCATACAATCAGACCCTGCCAGCAGAGTGTTTGTTCTCAGAATGCACTACTGTTGAGTTTTAACTTTTAGAACAAATGTGCTAAGTCTTCAAAATACCAAAAATTTTAAAATGGCTACAGAAAACAAAGAAATATTCAACGCTGTCAATGTAAGAAGAAAGCCAGCATTAACAGAAACTAAGGGGGTGGGGGAACGACAGGATTACATTACAAAGAATCATGTTATGTTATACACAGTTTAAGTGTGTTATAGAAGTTACAAAAACAGCCCAAAGAAAAATTTTAAGTAAGGTTCCAGTACAGCTTTCACAGTTGAAAAGTGGAGAAAGCAATCAGACATTCCCCTCACTTATTATAGCAGAATTCAGAAATCGACTAAGGCAATGGTCATGGCCCAAAGGATTCATGTTCTCAGAATCCCTGGTTCATCCAGTTGCAGATACAAAACAGGATGGCACACGAGCCCCTATCTAACGACATTGTGGTTTTAAGTTTACCATGTATGCATGAAGTTCTCAGCACATATACCTATCACTTAAGCCACTAATAAAAAAACAGTATTAATTAAACATATATTCCACATCTGGCAATATGTTGGGTACTAGAAGTGGCAAGCAGAAAAAAGAAAACTGTTGCCCTGAAACTCTGTTCTCTCCAAAACATGCACTGTAGGGGGCTGGAAAAGTGGCTCAGCATTTAAGAGTACTGTGGGCTGCTTTTCCAGAAGGCCTGGGCTCAATTTCCAGCACCAACATGATGGTCCACTATCGCCTGTAACCCCAGTTCAAAGGGATCTGACACCCTCTTCTGGCCTTTGAGGACATCAGGCATGCATGTGGTGCACATACATACATGCAGGCAAAACACACACATAAAATAAATTTAAAAAATAAAAATGTACTGGGTACTCTTTCTGTCATGGAGAAATTCTGACCGTCACTTGAAATATTTCCCTTTATGTAGAAAAGGAACTTTATACATGACAGGAGACCAACAGGTCTTGACAATTGTGCGGAAGGAACTTCTAGCACCTGCGTGAGGAGGCAGACACGTAAGTCATTCCAAAGGAACTGGGTTTGCATGAAAGAGGGCTCTTTACCGTTCTACAGAAGGAAACAGAACACCTCATCTGAGAACACAGATCACCCCTAGTAAAATCCTAAAACTATAATAAATGCCATTCAGGATTAAGAAGCAAGACTAATTCTGGCTAAAGTCCAAAAGAGGCTCCATGAGTGAGAGGCCTTGAAGGCTGAGGTAGAATTGGAACTGATGGAGCAAAATATCAAGTAAAAGAAGGTCTCAGCCCACCAAGCGGTGGGGGGGGGGGGGGGTGATCATTGCTCGTGCTTACAGAATACGAGATAAAGGAAGAAACCCCCCCAAGATAAAATGCTCAAAAATACAAAAAGTAAAAACTTACTGGCTGTATGACAGGGAAGATGCTATAATGGGAATAAACGATTTGTCTAGAAGGTACAGTAAAAAGCTGAAATACATCAGACTGAAGCGTTCCTCCCCTCTAGTCCCCAGAGACTTAATGCAATTCTCCCAAGATTCCCTGGGGGGTGGGGGGATATCTCTATGGCATTCTGTTCTGACAGCCCACACCAGCCTCAGTGGTAAATGGCTGGAGAACCACCATCTTTCCTGCGTTTATCAATATCAAAGAAAAAAAAATCCATGTAAGCTCAGGAAACATCCACACCTCATCAGCACGAATGTGTTTCTTAATTCGAGTGTCTACGCAACCTTTATCTTTAGAATCAAAGGAACTCCCTGAGCCAGGGTTTTTGTAGACCTGGTTTTGCAAGACCTCACTGCATCTGTGATCGTGTGAACCACTTCGATGCCCCGTGTCTTCTTTAGCTCCCTTATGTCTGAGGGCATGTGGCTGCACGTCTTCTCCTGAGACCAGCTAAGAACATAGTTATCGGGCTCCTCTGTGCGCAGTAAAGAAGAAAAGCAAGTATCCCGAAGAAAGACAATCCATTTAAAGACTTTGAAACAAGGCAATGTCAGCAGAGACACGAGGCTGATGGCATTTTACCGTTTCTATGCTCTACGTCAACAGACTCTGGGCCCTTATGTCAGGAAGAAAAAAAAATGGTGTAATGTAAAACTTACTTTTTAAGTGGGGCACTACGAAGAAATATTTCACTTACTGTTTCAGTCTCTATTTGCTTTTTCAATCGCCTGTCACCAGGTAACACACACACACACACACACACACACACACACACACACACACAATCAGATGAAACATACACACTCACGCATGCATGGTTACTGCTCCAAAACATAGTCATCTGGGTCTCTAGACAAAAACCCAGGGCCCTGAGCAAAGGCCTGGCTGGAGAGAGAGGCCGCCGTCCAGTGCCCTCCGTTTGGACCCTTCTTGCTAGCTCCTTCCAGTAGTTGGCTATGGCCTCCATTTCTGGGTCACTGTCCTTTTCCTCATCCATAAACCACCTTTCCGCAGTCCCGCCCTAACCACCTTCGGGAAGAAACCCGCGTGCCCCTTGCCATTCCGCCGGGAGTGAGAAAGGCGCCCGTGTCCCCACGCGTGGGAGCCAGGCCTGCCGCACCCGCGACGGCCACTTCGGGGCGCACGATCGCGCGGGACACGTGCTCCGGGGACCCTGGGCGCGCCTCCCCGCACCGCGACCCCGAGGAAAGCGACTTGACATGGCGCGGAGGAGAAGCTCGGGCAGCGGGAGACCTAAAGCCAGAGGCGGGCAGGTTCCGCTTTCACTTTCCAGTTCCCGTCGCCTGGGAGATGGAGCGCGGAAGGGCGGGGTCCTGCGCCCGCCGCCCCGCTGGGGAGAGCTCCCCAGCTTGTGCTGCTCCCGCGCGGGATGCCCCGCTGGAATCTGGATGATTCCTGGACCCGGCTCCGTGCACTGTGCTCTCTCAGCTCTTTCTCAAGCCGGGTCTCCCCCAGCGCCTTCCCGCCGGCGGGGTCCCCTGCATCCCAGCTCAGCACCTTCGGGGCGCGGAGCATAGCCGCAAGGCAAGATGCTGCCCACCCAACTCGCCACCCGGCCTCCTCGCTGAGGCCTGAGACAAGGGAAACCTAGCGCGGGCCTCAAAATGAAACTAAAGAAATACGAAGAAAGGCAAATGGATGGCAGAGCATGATCTCCTTTGTAAAGAAATAGAAACTGAAATCGTGAGACACCAGTTTTCAACCAATCTGCCGGAATTAGCAGATAACCCGATGTCAGCACAAGCTGGTTTAGGAGCAAACATTTCTAAGGATTTGGCCCTCTGTCGGAAACTCAGAATACAGGTCCCCACAGTGCAGCATTTTAGCATGCCCTGGACATGAAGAAGCCTTCTGACCCCTTCCCAGGCTCTCTTCTCTCCTGAATCTTTGCTTTCCCGAAACTAGTCATAAAAATTAGAATGCCTTTTCCCCAAAGTGAAGCATGTAAAATAGACACCTGTCGTTGCAAACAAACTATGAAACCTAAAAATGTCATTCTCCCCTCTCTCCGAGGGAAGACTCATTCCAGCAGGAAGGAATGCTTGCTGTACAGAGCAAAGGAGAATCCAGACAGGTTGGGATCCTGGGAAGAGTACTCTCTGTTGAGGAACTACATCCATCCTGTATGCATGCCTGTCTATGGCTTTTCTTGATCGCTAATTTGTTGGTCTGTGAGCATGTACTTTCTTTTCTTTCTCCCCCCATTCCCCAC
>CABHPP010118730.1:0-49812 GCA_902168425.1 Peromyscus attwateri
AAAAAAAAAAAAACCTAAAAACCTTCCTATGAAGAACCTAGGTTTATCTTGATGGCAGCAGCAGATGCAATGGTGTTTACTCCTTAACCCTCAGTCAATACTGCTACCTACAACTACCTAATAAAGAAAAGTAGATAAAAACGGTGGGAGGAACAGATACTGGGAACATTACATATCAATCTATTCACCCTCATTTTCTTTATTAATTCACTTTAAATACCTAGGTCATATAATCTTCTGATAATCATTTAAAATGCTACTGCAGAAGCTTGATTAGAACAAGACTCTGGACCAAAATAAATAAATACATCATTTTTTAAAATGTTTATTGATTTTTATGGAACATCTTCAAAACCCATGAAAACAAACCAGCTTTAAAATACCTTATCGGCAATGAGATAGTATAAAGATTCATTCTTTAATCAGTCAATTTTGAAATCACTTATTCGCTCCTAATAGAAGTATGGCATTCATGCATGATTATGTATGCTAAATTCCAGCAAAGTTCAAATTATCAAAAATCAAACTGCTTAATTTGATTTTCATTCTTTTTTGCTTATTATCTCTAGTATATGTATAGGAATACAATATATATGATTCAAGACCACTTAACAAACAATTATATTTTCCAACGAGAAAAAATTTGCTCCTCAGTAGCAAAGATCTTGATTAGCAGCAGAAAATATTTTCATAATTTTATCTCTTTGAAAGGTGTTTTCTAATGCAAAATTTTAAGTTGAAAATTAAAAGGGTAAACAATCATACCAGCACTGAATGAAGAACAGATCATCTGAACTCCGGGCCGAGGACGCTCTGTAAATTTTGTAGGTCTTGGACTTTAATGAAAAAAAAAAAAATCATTAAAAAAAAAATCCTTATGAAACACAAGAAATAATCCCATCCAAAAATTGATCTTGGAAAAAACTTAAATAAGTAACATATAGCTATCTTCCTAAAAACATCAAAAATCAAAACATTATCAGCAGACCTGTAAAATTCTAGAGATAAATTCCATAGTACATTCCCATACATATATTCATTAGTACATGGAACAATCCTAAAGTCACTATCATTCTAGAAGTGAATCATATCCACTGTTGATCAACTTCAACAAATTTCATATAGTAGAATAGCAACATACAAATATATAAGGAAATAAATTAACTCCAAAAATGAACACATTGACAAAAGAAGGTTACCTCTGTAGTTTATATGCATTATATGGTGCTGTTAATTGAGCTTTTCATTTCTGTTTAAAGTTATATTTGTTGCGGAATGTATGTGTGTGGCAGCCAGAAGCTGACAACATGTGTCTTTCTCAATGACTCCACCTCATTTTTGAGACAAGGTCTGCTAATACATTAGATCTCACAGATTGGCTAACCTAGATAGCCAGCAAGCCCCTGGATCCTACCTATCTCTGTTCCCCTACTGTTCCCTAGTCCCTGAGGTAACAACAGACGTGCTTTTATGTCCAGTTTTTACAGGGTTCTTTCTCACGCTTGCATAGCAAGCACTTGATCAACAGGGTCATCTCCCCAGCTCTTGTTCACCTTCTAATAGAACATGATAAATCAGTCTTCCACAGCACAAGAATTTATCCTTTATACGAAAGCAAATCTGAAGGCAATGTGACTCATGTCAACAATAAAATTCCTTCAAATAGCATGATCAACATAAAATAGATTATAATCAACTATATTTATATTAGTTATAGTGACACTATAGATGTTTCAGATTACTATTTTTGACAAGTTTAAATGTTATAACTATGTTGAAAAAAATCAAACATTAGATTTTAAATATGACAATAGTTCTAATGCATGTAACAATGTACATATAATGCTATGATATATGAATTTTATTTAAAACTCTATTTTTACCTATTTTTTAATCAGAGAAGGAAATGAAGTAATAATTAGGGCTGTGTGTTATAGTACGCTATCTAATTTTATTAATACATAGCACTAAAATTTGAGCAGTTTTCAGTTTGTGATCATTTAAGAAAAGATAATATAAATAAATGATCCTTAATCCCAGCTCTTAGGAGGCTGAAGAAGGATGACTACTCAAAGATAAGGCCAGCCTGGATTCCATGATGAGTTCAGGCCAACATGGGTTACAATGTGAGAACCTATTTGAAAAAAAAAAAAAAAGGCACATAAAGCAAAGTATTACCTGGAACTAATTTTTTCAGAAGTGGTTTCAGCTATGAGAAAACCATTTTACCTTTCTTTACTTCAGTGTCCTTAATCAAAAGATTAACTCTTCTGCCACCCTGATTTGTTAAACTAAAATTGAAAAAAATTTAGATGTATTTATTTTATTTGTATGAGTGTTCTGCCTGTTACGTATGTATGTTCACTATGTCATGTGTGTGCCTGATGTTTATAAAGATCAGAACTGAGCATCAGATTCCCTGGAACTGGAGTTCTAAGTGTTCTTAATTGCTGATCCATCTTTCCACCTCTGCAAACCAACACAGGGGAAAGCAACACTGTGAAGTGCTGCTGTAGAGTATTTGTATCTAACTTAATGTAGCATAGTGAAACTTCAATTGTTTTCCTAAATCTAAAATAAAGGCTAATGTTTACAGACTTAGTAATGCAATTTAAATTATTCTAAAGAATAGCATTAGCAACGCTAATATGTTTTCAGCACAAAATTAAGCTACTGAGACAAAATTATACAGCCCACAGAAAGACATGGCAATAAAACATATTCTTTAAGGAAACAACTGGGCTCAAGACAAAGATAACTAACATCAATAAGTATAAGGGGAAAAAAATTTAAAGCATGAAAAAATGGTGAGGCATAAAACTGAAAGAAATTAGTGAAAAACCAAAGCTTATTTCTGTTATTTAATCCAGTAAAAAATTAAATATATTCCCTTTGTTGGTTATCTTTTAAACTTTCAACAATTAAACACACTTATTTTATGGAATAAAATAGCAACTGACTTTATTTTAAGAGTTCCAGCATCCCAAAGCCAAAAGCAAATAGTGCCATCTGCCCCAGTAGAAGACAGGTATCTCTTTGAGCCACTGCACAATGGTGAGAACTGAAAAGCAATAATAGGGAAAACAGTCTTTACAAGAACAAAGACAGTCCAAATAATGAAACTCTCCTTTAAAAAACAAATTAATAGAAACTGAAAGTAACCAGAAACACAGAATAAATTAAATTCATGATTGCTATGACATTACAAGTCCATACAATTCATAAAGCAGGAATACTTTTCTGTTTTAAACCTTAGATACTATATCGTAAAAGTGACTTCATAAACTTAATTGAATTTTAATTAAAATTTAAATTTTTAAATCAAAAAAGGTTTCCTAGAGTTTAAAACAATTACCTGTAGTGATGTAATGGATGCACTGTGTCCCTGAAGAACAGCCAGAGGTGCACAAGTTCGAAGACACCAGACTCGGATCATTTTATCACAACTCCCGGCTGCTATCATCGTATTCTCGTAGTTAACAGCCATGTCTGAGATTTCAGCAGCATGGCCTCTTAAAGTAGCTAGCAATCTCCCATCGTCTGTGGCCCAGATTTTCACAAGACAATCATCAGAACCCTTGAAAGGAGAATAGACACACTGACAGAATTAATGCTATAAATAATAATTCAAACTGTAATATTAAAAAAATGAGTTATGTTCATATATCAACAATTACATGGTAGGCACTGAAAACCAGAAAATCTTAAGAACTATTCTTCTTCCTAAATTCCTTATTTTATTAAGCCATTCAATAATTAAAATCTGTGTAACCATAAGCAAACAAGAGAAGATATAGGTAATAACTAACATGCATCAATGGTCCCCACCCACCATCTACAATTAATTACCTCTACCTCCAATCTTACGACCTCCAATCTTACAAAGAAATTTGAATTTCTGCAGTAATAATATCAAATCTAATTGCAAAACAAATATATTATACATTGGTCCCGAATATCATATATGTCATTTTGCTATACAAAACTAAAAGTATGGTAATTTGGAGAAGCTTCTAGAAAGCTGAAAGTGTAACAAACAAGTTTATTAGTACTAACCTTCAGCTAAAATTTGTGACACTGGCTAAAATCGCTGTTCAGAAAAAAAGGCTTGGCTCTTTGAAGCCAATAAACATATATAAATTTTTTGTTTAGCTTAAATGCAGTAAGAAATTTTTAATTCTTCATCTGGAATATTACAATTTCACATTCCAAAACAGAGATGAGAACTTCTTGGTTCTATTTTTAATCTTTTAATATGAAAATCTCAAATATTTAAAACACTATAAACCATGTCATTAATCCTCATATAATGATCCTAGAAACTCAAAACTATAAGTTAAAATAGAAAACAAATACTTTTAAAATTACTGAGTGTCTGGCAGGATCTAGTTTCACTATGGTTTCATGTAACCATTCTTCTAAGATCTTCCAATCTAATGCAAATAAAAAACAACAAAAAACCCAAACTTCTAGATCTAAAGAGAATCTACAAAGGCAAACAACTCACAGAAGTTTTCTGCTTCACACTAATAAAACAAAGATACGACAAGTACAATAATCACAAGTAGTGGAAGTTAGACAATGTATATTAATTCATACTCTGCCAACACTACCTGAAACACTGCCCACTTAAATACAAACTAGTTGTGGTTGAGTCCTGAGGCAAACTAGAAAAGTTACTAAGTAGCAAGCAGTCTGCACACTAACTTAGAATATGAAGTAACGATGTGAAAATGAAGAAATATGATGATCTATAATAGACATCAAGCAGGGCAGTACCAGGACAAGATGTATTTTTCAAAGAGTACTTTGTCATCAGTGTGAATGAGGCTAGAAAACAGGATATCAGTTCAGAGCTGGTAAAACAGTTAACCGTAAAATGAATAAATTGTTACTACAGAAGTAAAGATGGTACAAAAGCAATATAGTAAGTTGTTATAAGAGCAGAAGAGAACGATTAGAAAAGATCAAGAGGAGGACTAACAGGGATAAGAATCCATCTGCACATCTGTGGTAAATAAGAACAGCACTCTTTGACTTCTGAAAACAAAGGCCATCCCACCACCTAGCTCAAGTACTTGCTAAATATAAAAAGGCTTTATTTTTCACAACACTCATTTAATTAAATTCTCTTAATTCCATAAGTTGAGTCAACCATTCACTCCAGTCATTTAGATTCAGTTCCAAAATTGAAGGCAAAACAATGTCACCATTTTCCATTATCTATTTCAATAAACAAGTATATTCAGAACAAACACATGTACACAAAACATGTACAGCCTCTTTCCATCAACAAGATGTAACAACTAATTACAAGGCACTGGCACTGCATTAGCTATTGTTAAGAAATGCAGAGATGACTTAAGGTACATGGTAAGAGACACAGGTTATGTACAAATTATCTGCAATTTTTTATAGATGCAACTTGAACAACCACAGAGCCTGGATATCCACAAAGGACCTGAAATCAACTCCTCCAAAATATCAAGAGACAACTGACTAACTGTATTTGGTTCTGACTTGTATTTATTACAAAAATGGAATTTTACACTAAACATTCATATAACATAAGACAAAAGCAAAATGTGTATTACTCTGCTTCCAAATACTAGTGTGACTCCCTGTTCATAGGAATCTAAACAAGAATTTGCTTTTTACTCCATTACAACTGTTTCCCATGTTAACAAACTATGAACACTTCTAGCTTTCTCATAAAAATGTCAGCTTTAACAAACAATAATAATGGCAACTCGTGCTCCCTCCAGCCACTTTTCACAAATTAGATTTAATCCTATTGTATTCCTGAGCTTATTATTTAATAATTGTACCAACTTAATACTAACTTTATTATTCTGCCCTATTCAAACGAGTGCCAATAATAGAACTAATGTATATTTCTGCTTATGTATTTAATATTCCAAGTAACCTTTTTTTTCTCCTATCAAATAACAGAACTTTTAATCAACTATTTAAGGAAATCTATATTATACTACTCAAAAACCTATTCTTGCTCCTATGGAACTCTTGACAGAATTTCAAACAGAACACTAAGTATCACTAAGCAAATTCTACCTCATGCTTTATTACTTTTGATCAGTAATTTTTTAAAGGAATTGTGAAAGAAAAAAATCAACTAAATTCTTTTAAAATGACTGTAAAAATTACAAACACAGAAAACAATTAACCAGAAAGGAATATGGAATATTGAGAAAACAGTTTTTTAACCTGCATGGGTGTTGTCTAGATGTATGTTTATATACCGTATTCATGTAGTGCCAGCAGAGGCTAGAAAAGAGCATCCTGTTTTCTGGGCCTGGAGTTACAGGGAGTTGTTATTACCATGTGGGTGCTGGGAATCAAACTCAGATCATCTGGAAGTTCAATCAATGCTTTCAAGCACTGAACCACCCCTCCAGTTCTGAAAAAAAATATTTCTAAGAGAAAATAAACTATGTAGGATAACACATTTGTAACCTGTGTAATCTCAACGTATGGAAGACAGAAGATGAGTTCAAGGCCTGGCTACGTAGTAAGTTTGAGGCTAACTCAGGCTACATGAAACCCTATGAGGAAAAAACAAAAACAAAGCATAGGGGGCTGCAGGGATGATTAGGCAGTTAAGAGCACTTGCTACTCTTGTAGAGGAGCAGGTTTGGTTCCCAGCAGCCACATGGTGGCTCATACTGTCTCTAACTCAGGTTCTAAGGGCTCTGACATTTTCTGAACTCCATGGCACCAGGCACGCACCTGGGCACATACATACATACAAGCCAGCAGAAATACTCATACATTAAAAAAAAAAAAAGACCAAACTGAAAGTATAAATGCATAAATGCACTATAAATTGTTTTATTTATTTACTGTTGCTCACTAGGTATTAAACCCAGTGCACTGAGTCCAAGAAAAGTACATCACTGCTGAAGTACAGCTTCAATACCTTACACATGTGTTTTACGTAACTGTGAAAGGTAAGTTGAAAACTGACTAAAAATTATTCTTTAAACAGATCAAACTGTTGATTAGAATTTAAACAAGCTTGCTTTCCTTGAGCCTAACTGCAGCACCACAAATGATACTGAGGTTAACAATAAATCAAAGAGTAAGACATCACACTCTAATAAAAGAAAAATGTTAAAATCATATTGGGTATTAAACAAGAACAATGTTATATGAATGGTGAAAAGGTTCAATATCAACATGGTATATATTTAAGATATATAAAGGAAAGAGACATTCATGTGAAGGAGAATCAGAAGAAAGACTAGACTATATTCTCAAGAGTCTAAAGTCCTATCCTCACATTAAAGTTAGTTGCTGGTTTTGGTGAGATAGTAATTCCTCCAGTGAGATTTCTATCTCATGTTTCACTCGAAGTGATGGGCAGCAACTGGGTACCACTTGAGGGAGAGCCTATCACTAAAGACTGCACTACAGTAAGAGCCTGAGATCAAGGTTGGGAAGTCACAATTTGGCCTATTTCAGCCACTGAATGATGAAAGGCTCAGGGAAATTGTTGTGGAGGGGTGGGCAGTGAAAAACCAAAGGGCAGAGATGACAAGAGGCTAGGTGGAGGACAAGAAGTGTGTCAAAAATATCCTGCCCTTGGTGACTAACAACAGATCTCACCAACTGAGAAAACTCTAGAGAGTTTGAGAGGCCTGAGCCTGAGGACAGTGAGGATCAATCTCTGCAGCCATGCATCTATGCCTAACTGCTACAGAGCCTAAAAACTCCAAGAGTTCTTGAAAAAGCAGGAAGGCAGATCTGCCTCAGGATTTGGTCCCTTGTCACACTCCTAATAGGGTTGGAAAATATCTGCCAGATAAAATAGCCACACCAGCTGTAATGCTCTGGGGAGTGTCAGGAGGTTCAGAGAACCAGGCCAGTCTTCAGACTGCAAAGCTCAGTATGTCCAGAAAAGGCCCCTGGTAGGTGTAGGTGTAGGGGTGTGTGTGTGTGTGTGAGAGAGAGAGAGAGAGAGAGAGAGAGAGAGAGAGAGAGAGAGAGAGAGCGAGCGCGAGAGCGCGCGCACTACCAAGATATAGACAGGTCAGGTGGACATTAGATACCTGTCTAATACAGATACAGCACTAGTACAGACCATAGGAAATATAAGATGCTCCCAAGCTTCATATTAGGTAACCGGCCATCTCCAATCTGAGAACCCAAGAAGAACCTGCTCAAAACACCCTCATCCTTCTCTCTTACAACATAGTAGGCTCTCCTGGAACTCATGACAGATCCACCTGGCCCTGACTCTGGAGTGCTGGGATTAGAGGCGGGTGCCACCAAACACAGCAACATCTTTTTTAAATCACGGCACTTTTAGACGTATTTCTGTCTCCTAGTGTTTTAAATATTTTCAAGGTTGTTTTTTTAGTTCCTCTTCATACATCACCTGATTTTGTTTACACTGTTTTCATTACTGAGCAGTAATTTTTCTTTTCAGTCTATTACTGGGAATTGTTTTGTTTTGCTTTAACTTTTTTAAAAACAATACAATCTCTTATTCTCCCCCTTCCATAATATTCCCCTACCCTTGTTATTATTCTTTCCCTTTTTTATATTTAATTTTACTCTCCCTCTATTTCTCCATTTTCTGGCCTCCCTCCTTTACTTCTTAAAAGGGTTGGGGAAAGAGAATGAAATAGATATTTGTGAAAGCAAAGAAGGGGACATCAGGAGAGGGGTGTCCGAGTAAGGGAACAAGTCAGAGGACAGGAACACAGTTGAGGACAGGACAATAGGGTGACAATTACAACAGAACATAATGACACATATTCATGAAAATGCCACACCAAAACTCATTCTTTTCATATTGATAAATGTCAAAAGAAAATAAATTTTAAGATATATGTATGAAGGACACTGAGAACAATTTTTAAGCAAATCAGGAAAAATTATGTAACTAACCTCAGCAAACATAAAGAAATAATAAAACAAGCACATGAATATTATTTCCTGAAAAACGGGAACAAAAGAATAGACCAAAAAAGTGAACAAAGTTTAGAATTTCAGTTGAATAAAGGCACTTACGAAGGAAAATTCCCAAAATCAACACTGAGAAATGGCGCCAGAACGTGGGGCAGGAATTTCCACTTAAAACCTGAGAAAGCGTAAAAAGAAGATTCTAAAACAGAGCTAAAACAGCTTCCTAGTAGTCTCTCTGAAGTTAGCCACAGCCTGCAGGCTTGAGCTACTGTATGGCGGGTTCCTGGCGTGCGTATTTGACCAGCAGTATGGCGGGAATAAGGCGTCTGCAAGTGGCACATTAAGCTGCGTGGTGGATTTAGCCTTTGCTAGTACAAAACAAAAAAAGAGGTTTCTGGGCTACATGCTGCTTTGATAGAAGCATAGACCCGCAAAGGCTCCCAGAGCTGGAGATAAACGGATCACCTCCATGTTGGGAAGCTGAGGTGGGCGGAGCCAGCAGCCATAGCGCTGTTTCAGTCTTAGAATGCTGCAGTTTAAAGCAATAGGCTCAAGGTAATATAAAAAATAAGCCACGTAAAGATGGCTACCACACAGAGAATCTGGATTATGTTCTCTTTGATATTCATAACTGAAGAAAAACATTTGATTGCAAAAGCTGTTGAGTTATGCCAAAATGTATATTTTAAAGGTACCTTGACTTCAAAATTTGAATGTAAGGATATGTTGCTTTGGAAAGGAAGCTCTGCTTTTGTTTCCACAGAAAGCCAGAGGCTATAGATTTATTCCAGATTAAGACCAGCCAAGACCCCCTGAAAGGTCTCTGATGACACCATGGCCCAGATGATCCAACATCCAGAATGGTTTGAAGACAACTGGCTCAGACAATACAGCCTCATGGACTACTCCATAATCCTAAAATTTTTTTTTTGTGTCCCCATAAGATACAGCGCCCCCCTCCAGCAGGAAGTAGTAAGAGAAGCTACACCCAAATTCCCAAATATACCAAGCTGGCTTTGGAGATGTGTAAAAGTTAAAACCTTCCTCTTTTTAAAAAAAAAAAAAGAAAGAAAAAGGGAAGTGCTGTGGGATGGTCTGTATGTCAAATTGCTCTGACTGGTCAATAAATAAAACACTGATTGGCCAGTGGCTAGACAGGAAGTAGGCGGGACAAGGAGAGAGAAGAATTCTGGGAAGTAGAAGGCTGAGTGAAGGAGATACTGCCAGCCGCCGCCATGACAAGCAGCATGTGAAGACGCTGGTAAGCCACGAGTCACGTGGCAAGGTATAGATTTATAAAAATGGATTAATTTAAGATATAAGAACAGTTAGCAAGAAGCCTGCCACGGCCATACAGTTTGTAAGCAATACAAGTCTCTGTGTTTACTTGGTTGGGTCTGAGCGGCTGTGGGACTGGCAGGTGAGAGAGATTTGTCCTGACTGTGGGCCAGTCAGGAAAACTCTAGCTAGAGAGAAAACCTATTATTTAGATAGCATTTAGATATATTTAGGCAGCACAAACATCTTTACTGGTATTTTTGTTGTTGTTGTTTTTGTTGCTGTTGTTTTTCAGTAAAGTCTCAATGCCCAGTAGAAACTGGTAGTCATCAGCTGCAAGAACACTGTATCTAGATACTAACATCTAATCTAGAAAGGCTTAACCTAAGGAAAATCAGAGAAGGTATTAAGAGCATGATTTAACCTATTAAAGTAGCTACTAGAGAATTTCAACTGACAGACCCCGCTTATTTCTACTATTTCTGAACAGATCTGAAGCTACAACAGAAGGTCTAGGATAGAGAACAAAACTTAGTTACTAGTTTAGAAATGACAATGACAAAAGACAGAATTACAAAGAGGCACCACTTAAGAGTTTATAATTATAAGAGAATGCTATGATAAAAAAATCAGGCTGGCTACAAAACTGAAATTTTATTTTGGGGTTCACTTTAAATCCAATTATAATGTTATATAGTATTAATCTGGAAACAGCATGGACAAAAAATAAGTAGTTATTTTACTTAATAATATACTCATAATTACTGTAAAAAGTGTTCACTGACATGTTTTTACTTGTCTATTGTCACTAAACCTAGCATAAGCTGAAAAACGATACAACAGAAATTTTGTGCACCCATTAGCTTACCTAACCTTCTTTAAAAGTAAGAGACCAAATGTAGTGGGTTTTTAATTATTATTTCAAGATATCCTGTCAATTAAGATTGGAGGCAAAGAAGTTACAATATACTTTCATTCTGAAAATACAATAGAGTACAAAGGTTTGATGAGAACAGTAGGATTTAAACAAAATTTAGGTTTGTCCAAACCAAGGAATTTGGTTTAATGTAACCTATAAGTTCACGTATTTCTAGCGCTAAACTTAAAAAGATCACATATATCATATTAAAGCAAGGTGCCTTTAAAACAGGCCTTTATGCTGGACTCACTGTTATTTATCTAATTGTTTTAAGTATTCCATAAAAGTGGTGGTAGTAATAATTGCTTCCTTTTAATACATCTTCTACTAAATCAGGCTGTCCATCTAAAAAAGCTTAAAATTTTATGAAATGGCCGTATTTATTAAAAAAAAAAAAAAAAGATGAGCTGAGTGGGACAAAAACCATGATGGAGAGAACTGCAAGCATTCTTCTGGATACAACAAGTCTAGGCAACACATATCTGAGGAGGCATATGGCTTTGCTCTTTTGAAGAAGGAAACTTCTGGCTTCCTATTTTGTAATGCACTAGACTTTGATTTTCAAGCTTCAGAAAACAAATGCTGTATATTCTACATAAAAATTTCATTAAACTTTAACACAAAGCTACAAAACACATAAATCTGATACAGAAAACAAAACACAGTTAAAAATCTATATTCACAAATTTTACTTTCTAGAAAGCAAGTTTTAAAGTAATTAACAAGTAGTAACTTGTTATTTATTAAAAAGGAAAGCTGTTTCAGAACTTGATGGTAATTTTTCATATGGCTTACTCAATAAGTAAACTACCTTTTCCAAGTCCCTTCCAGCTGCTGATCTAAAACAAGGGCTAGAGGGTTAGAAGTGACAAATGTATAGGCTAGGGAGATGCCTGGGGTTACGAATGCTTCCTGAGTTCAGATCCCAGGGTCCACTGAGTGTTCTGCAAGTGCCTGTGACTCCAGCTTTCAAAGGGGCTAACGACAGGAGGATCTCAGGGCTTGCTGGACTTTAGCCTACCAGAGAAAGCAAGAGCCCCAGGTTCAGAGAGAGATGACTTCTACTTAAAAGAACAGGTTAAGAGTGGCAGACAACACCAACAGTCTCTTCTGGCTTCTGAACATAAGCACTCCTACAAACATGTACACATGCACTCACATCACATATACGTAAATAAATTTGTAAGTGACTAGTATGTGAAATATTAAATGAAAAAATCTAATATGATAGAGAGGTAAGTGATAAATTATGGTTCATGTTTGTGCAGGTAGAAAACTGTATATATTTGGGAACACAACAATTTTTCTCAGTTGGCCTTAAAATTTAAGCCTGTAAATCTTTCCCTGACTTTAAAGGGGGAAAAAAAGTCACACTTAGACAGATAAACAGACACAGGGAGAGAGAGAAAGACAGACAGACTTTTGCTGAACTCTTTAAGAACAGGTTGCAAACCTGATACACCATTCCTTTCTAAAACAAGGACCTTCTCTGAATAAGTAAGCTAGCTAATATAAATAATACTATCTTCAATCTCTAGGACCCATTTCATCTGTCAACTCTGCTTACAAGGTACTCTTCTTTTTTTGCACTGGACTCCATATACACATTACATTTAACTGTCATATTTCTTCAGGCTCCCCTACCTGGAATCCTTTCTTATTTATGTCCTCACAAGTTTATAAATACGGTCTGTACAATGTCTCAGAACCTGGCTCTGCAGAATCTATCTTTAAGACATTATCCAGCTAATCAAGTAACAAAAGTTACTGCAAAGACACTACATTTTCCTCATTAGAAAAAACACTTTTCAGGATGCACAGTGTCAATACATCCTACAACTAGTAAAGTTAATTTAGTCATCTTATTTCCTATTTTTCTCACCTCCAATTTTTCCTCTTAAACAATTGGTACCTTTTGGGGCATAGTGCAAGATTATGTCAAGATCTTCAAACCAAGATTCCCTCTACCAGCCTCAACCTGCTAATAAAGAAATTAACCACATGAATGGTTTGAGAAAACAATCCAATCCCTAGCAAAGGGAATAAGTAGGTAGCAGAAAGGTTTTGAACAATAGTAAGAAAGCTCTGTGTTTGATACATAGGGAAGGTAACAATGTAACTAAAACATAGAAAAGGGGAAACTTAGCATCTGTCAAAGTGACTTAGCATCTGTCAAAGTTACTTGTCTTAATCAAGTGGAGCTATTGTAACAATATCTTGGGGTGGGTAATTTATAAACAGCCACTTAAATGCTCAGAGTTCAGGAAGGTGGTAAATCTAAAACCCAGAGACTAAGATTCAGTTTCTAGTAAAAAGCTCTGCGTCTACTTCCTAAGTAGAAACTTCTAACAGACATGACACAAGAGGCAAACAAGTCCCCCTGGGCCTCTTTATAAGGAAATCAACCCATTCACAAAGTCATGATCTAACCATTACCAAAAGGTATACCTCTTAATAGGGATTAGTTTCAAGATACTTTTGAAATGGGAGTTTGTGGGTGGGGACCACAAACATTTAGATATCAAACATTTAAGGTATCAAACTCGTAATATACCTTCAGTCTTATTTTGTCTTATTCTTGTGTCTTTCATGAAAAACTCATCTCTTGGCTTCTAAGACGCTCTTCTCTACCTACCTACTACCCTCCAGAATCAGAGGCAACTGCTCATGCCAGTTATTATGTTCTTTTGTCAGTTTCAAAAGTTGAAGATTAAGCTTTCTTCAGCTGTATGTAATGTTGCTTTCCATATGAATGATTTTCCAGCTGAATCTTCTTGTTCCCACTGTTCTTGAGTGTGTGTATTTGGCTTCCCACATAGGCCTTTCAGACACAAGAGCAGCATGTCCAATTTAACAGACGTTTCTGCTTAAATGACTGACACAGTAAATGAGATGGCTTTCTGTGAAACAAGTTACATACATATTCTCATACTTGTCCTCACGTGTGAACATACGTGTGTACGTACGTGTGTGTGTGCGTGTGCGTGTGTATGTGTGTCAGTCTTTTAAATTGTATAAATCTTATTTTCAATTTCCCTGTGATTGTTGCAGCTCTGTTTCATGGCTCACTGTTAGGACCTTTCCAATTTATACCACTCCCAACATAACTTCTGTGTTAATCCATACACTGCAATAGGATCCGTAAAAGGTAGCATATACCCACAATCCCAGCATTTTGGCTGAACATGAGGCAGAAAGATGGTGAATTTTGGAGCGGCCTGGTTTCTGTAGAAGTCCTATCTAAGAAGAAATGCAATGTATGCTTTAAATTTATTATTTGTTCTCTCTTGCCCTCAGGAAAGACTTACTCTTTAGCACATCAGATAGGAACTTGATATGGTTTTCTTCCCATCAGCATTTCTAGTTCTTACTCAATGATAACCAATATTAATTCTGTACTATATCCAATAATGCACAATTATATATTATAGTTTCTGAAAGTTTGTAAAAACCCTTTCTCTAACTTGGTAACATCCAGTCAATTCAGCTAAGAAGTTCCTTCTCCAGTAAATTCCCTTACCATTTTCTATGGTAAGATTGAATAAGGGACCTATTCAAATATATTAATTTAGGGGTCCTATATCAGAAAGTTCCTATCATATGGTATCATTACTGCCCATTTACTATTTGTAAACAGATGTCTTCAAGTTTTATACCTCCAATTCATAGAATAGTGACAGGTAGAAAGATTCAAATTCATTAAAAACACCAACCCATATTCTTTATTATAATCTCTAGTAAACGTAGCATTTTACATTCCTTTGCCTTAATCTCAATGGAAAAGAAATACATTTTTACCTTTCTGAAAGGAGGTGTGGGATCTCTGTCCTCTCTCTCTCTCTCTCTCTCTCTCTCCTTCTCTCCTTCTCCCTCTCCCTCTCTCTTTCTATATGAGACACTGTATGTGCCTCACTTTATGTGCCTGGCTGGCCTGAACTCTACGTAGAGCCAGGCCTGACTCTGCCTCCTCCGGAGTACTGGGATTAAAGGCTTGCATCACCGCACCCGGCTGGGATCTCTGTCTTTTATGTGCTCAGTGAACTTTTGTATTGCTGCCTTAGTCCTGAGAATTCATCAACTCTGATTTTCTTTCGTAAACATAATTTCAGGCAGTGATTCTGAAACCAAGTAAAAAGATTGTAAGATTAAGTAAGAATTGGAAAGTAATTGTAATTATGCTATCTCTTTCCTTTTAAAAAAATACTCTACCAAGACAATATTATTAAAATAAATTAACACAAATAATAATAGTTTCCTAAAAGAAAATTTCACTTACCAATTACAAGGAATTCCTGTAAAACTTTTCATAGCATTTATGAACAAGAGTTTAGCTGGAGGCTAGAACATAACTCAGTGACTAGGTCACTGAGTTCAAAATCTAACATCACACAAGCGTTTAAGACAGTAAAAACAGACGATGTTTGCTTAAGTCTGTCTAGAAATTAACAGCAGTAGGTAAAGCTCAATGGCTTTTATCTGTACCCCTTGATAGCTACTAATTACATGCAGTGTTTCAGATCCCCCCCACAAAAACCCCGTTATGTTGGTACTATTATTATTCATTCCCCTCTCTCCTTCTTTAGAGGTGGTAAAGCTGTGTGTGACTAGAGCACTCTGAGGTCAAAGCTGATGCTCTTAAGGACAGTACCAAACCTGCCTATAGTTGGGCCTTTGCAGAAGACTCAAGAGAATTAGTCCCTTGGTAAAGCTTTCGAAAATACCTGAACCAGCAACTTAGAAATAAAACTGAAAGTCTTAAAATAACCAATGTACTATAAAAGAAAATACTGGTTAGTCCTTTACCAAATTGTTAATCCAATAAATATGTCAATGTGTTGACACATGAACTACTGTCACAAGCTTTACCTATCCCTCTTCAATTTTCAAGACCAAACTATAAAGTACTAGTCAGTTCAGTATGTTGTGTGCTTCTAGAAAGTTGAATGAGAAAATACCCATCATCAGTTTGACTCTACAAGATAAATATGTGCAGTAGATATAAATGTGCTCTGTTACCCATTTAAGTAATAATACAAAAACAGAAGTAAATTGAAAAAAATAGGTCTCACCATCTGACACATGGCCTCTGCAAGCACCTGCACATAAACTAATGCACACACACACACACACACACACACACACACACACACACACAGAAAATAAATTTTAAAACACAAAAACCAGGCTCTATTAGCATTTCTACTCCAAGGTACTATATAACTACAAATCACCATATGAATGAAAACTATGAGTTTGCACAATTAGCAAATTATATCACATTCTTAAAAATATCTTTTAGAGTCTAGGTAAGACTATATAATCATTATTATGCTCCTTTTCTTCCCTTTTGTATATGCCTTCAACTAAGGGAAACACCAGGAGGCAGTTTCTTCTTTACTTATTCTTCTTCCCCAAATGAAATGCCCTGAGATGCCCATTTTCTTGTAAGGCCAGATAATAAATAATTTCAACTCTGCAGGCCATATGATTCTGTGATAAACCATATGACAATGCTTTTGTAGTTCAACAGTGACTACATGCAGTATATAACCAACTGTGTCTTTATTTAAAAAAAACAAACACCCAGGCGGTGGTGGCGCACGCCTTTAATCCCAGCACTCGGGAGGCAGAGGCAGGCAGATCTCTGTGAGTTCGAGGCCAGCCTGGTCTACAGAGTGAGTTCCAGGGCAGGCGCAAAGCTACACAGAGAAACCCTGTCTCGAAAAACCAAAAAAAAAAAAAAAAAAAAAAAAAAACAAAACGGAACTATTTCCAAGAATAAGTGGTAAGCTTGATTGAGCCTAAGGTAGTTAATTTGATTATTCCCTGGTTCAAAGTACTTTCAAATGTTGTACTGAAAATTTTATTAAGCTCAAAAAATAGGAACAAACATATTATATCAATGTTGTTTCATTCAAAACATTCTAAGAGATTATGCATCAAATTTCTATCAAATCAGATAATCCTGCATAAATTTGATATTTACAATCCATATTTCTCTTAAAGAAAGAACTCCCATAAGGTCCTTTACTCACATCAACAATAGAAAAGCTGTGCTTTTTTAAATCATCCAAGTGACAATGGCGCACATTTTTTATGGTCACCAAAATACAAAACCAACACAGTACTACTTCTCACTCTCATTTACTACCGCTTTTGAAGGAATTCTTTCAAATATTAGAAATGCCATGATTTAGGTTGTGAAAACTAAACATTAACCTATTAAATTAACAGCTACGTTGATATTCAGTTACAATTTAAAAGTCAACTACTAATGTGGCTGTAGCAAGCACAAAGCAAATACAGACATCTGCTCTTCATGAATTTAACAATCTATAAAGAAGCTTAGAAATTTTTATTTTTGCTTCATAAAAGCAATGGAAATGATAAAAGGTAAAAGTAGGAGATATTGATACCGGGAGTGAAGTACAAATGCCCAATGAATTAAAATCAATAAAAAAAATATGAAAATTCTTTCAGATGTTCTTTTAACTGTTCTATAGATAACTGGATATATAATAGTACTTAATTTATATGCAAATTTATCCAAAGAAAAACAAAAGGAATCTATAATCATTGTTACTTTAATTAAAATTAGCAGCTGGAGAGATGGCCAGTAGTTAGGAGTATTTGCTATTCTTGTAGAAGACCTAGGCTGATTCCCACAACCTATATAGACGCTCACAACCATCTATTAACTCCATCTCCAGGAAATCTGATGCCTCTTCTGAGCTCCATGGGTACCAGGTGCTCACATACATATGCAGGCAAAACACTCATATGCATAAAAAATATAATAAATAAATCTTTAAAGTTAGCAGCAGTTCCCCAAATTCAAAAATGGGAATTTCTATTTGAAGTTCTATCTCCCACTTTTTTGTTTCAAAAGTAATTACAGACTGTTAAGGCACTTGAAAAAAATAAGTTGAAATACTTCCAAAATAATTTTTCTCATTCAAAGCTGAAAAGCCCTGCTGATCACAAAATCCTAAGCAAAGAGTGTCACATATGCTTAGAATTTCTGTCACCATTTAAAGGAGTTTTCTCAGGTTAGCAAGTAGTTCTATGCAGACAATACTTTTCCACAACTTGCCTGGGCTCTTGGTTCTAATTAAAAATATGACATTGGGGGCTGGAGAGATGGCTCAGAGGTTAAGAGCACTGCTTGCTCTTCCAAAGGTCCTGAGTTCAATTCCCAGCAACCACATGGTGGCTCACAACCATCTGTAATGAGATCTGGCACCCTCTTCTGGCCTGCAGGGATATGTGCAGACAGAACACTGTATACATAAAAATAAATAAATAAATCTTTAAAAAAAAAAATAACATAACCTTTTCTAAGAGCCCCACCATCAGCCTATGTGATTAATATTGAGAAATACATAAACGCACCACATAGGATATATGTAACTGTGATTACACTGTAACAGGTCTAAATTTAGGAACTGCTAAACTTGGAAAAAGTTTGAATTTAAATAAAAACGTGTTAGAGCACACTTTTAAAATTGCCCAAATTTCCAGTTTCCCATTAAAATAAAAAGCAAAATTTTTACTTCAAGTTTTTATTTCAGCAATGTTTCTTCAATTCTATCTACTAGTAAAGAAAAGACTTTAAAAATGACTTACAGTAAATATCCGCCTGCCAGTTCGATCAAAAGTTACACAGTACACCGATGATAAGTGTCCAAGAATTCGTTTATGCATCTTCATATGCTGATACACTGCAGTTGGAACAAGTCGTTCAAGTCTGTACTTCCCATTCAGCTTCCTTGAAAACAGAGTATCCGCTACCAAAAAAATGGGGGAATATAAATGTACTCCAGAAACAAACTATGTTTCTTAAATTCAGATTTCTAGAATGTTTCATTTATCACATGCTGCTTTAAAAAAAAAAATGCTTTCTATATGGCTCCTAGTTTAAAGTCTTCAAAATAAAGAATAAAAATAATTTATTGCTTGAAATAAGTGTCCTCATTATTCTTATAAATAACCAAATGAAGTCAAATGATGTATCCAAAGTCACATTCTTTAAAAACCCATTACACACACACACACACACACACACACACACCCCTTTTAATGCTAAGAAATAAGGTTCCCTTACAAAAGCAGTTAAATCTGGACTCTAGTAATTTTTCTTCATCAATTATTAATACTCAAATACTCTAAATATGTCTCCAAGAATGATTTAAAACACATCTTTCCATGATTGAAAACAGAGAAGTCACTTGGGGATCTTGACTTCAAGAGCTGACTGAGGCTAATCTTCTGCTTTACATGCTAACTCCAACACAAAATGTTCTCATCTAACTTAACTACTACTGTACTTACTTCCTATACATAACTTATGGACAGAGAAGATAATCAATAAATTTATGCTGACTGATTTTGTTTTTAACAGAAGGTGGCCGATTTCCCCCCCAAAGTACATGCCAGCACTACAGTTTCTCACTTGAACTTTATCAGAAAATTTCTTAAAAACAGTATATGTAGTTTATATATACACACATACTATTATAACACACACACACACACACACACACACACAGAGAGAGAGAGAGAGAGAGAGAGAGAGAGAGAGAGAGAGAGAGAGAGAGAGAGGGAATGCTATCTAACTCAAATTAGAGCCTAGCAAAAATTTTAATTTATGAAACAAAAGTATCTCACTCAGGTATTTTTTTCCACATGCACTTTTTGACTCATACTACATTTGTGTGAGTTCTGCTGAAAAGATAACAAAACTATATGCTTCACAGGTTTTAAAGTAACACTATTTAAAAGTAAATTTATATACACTTATATGTTCTATTACTATAAAATCTTATTTGAATACAACAGATGTCTACTGTTAGCCTACAAATGCTATTCAATAATCTAACCCTGAAAACATCACAAGTCGTCTGAGAGCTGTGAATTAACTTACTTAGTTAAGTTTAAGCAGATTATACAATAATTCACAGTTACAGGAAACTCAGTAGGTTTCCATGATAGTTTAGCTTCTGTAATGTATTTCTTACACACAGAAATAACCTGTTAATAAAGCATCTAATGCTTGGCTTCAATTTTATTTTGTGGACACAAAACCAGTTATCAACTATCCTTCAGAAGCAAAATAAAACTGTATTATTCAAATACCACAGACCACTGACATCTCAAGACTCACCTGTCTGTACCGTAAGAAAATAATTAATAACATGCAATCCAAATGATGACAGTGTTATCAAGATGTACTTTACCTCCTTCTACCCAAAACTTACAAAATGCTTAGAAATTCAAATTTTATAATATTTAACACTGTTCAGGTATGAAGACACAACTGTTGGAGACAATTAAAATAACAAAACTACTATTTCACAATGACTACCCATAGTATGTATCAAAATGTTTAGTCAAAACTTTTTTAAAAAATCAGAGTTGATAATATATTATTTATAAAATATTTTATAGATGAGAACATGTTACTGCCTTAAAAATGGGGTTTACTCAATCTTCAAGATAACTAGAATTAAATTTGAGTCAACTGGAAAAAAATAAAAACCCCACACCACAGGAACAGTGAAGTTTGCAATAAAACATTCTAGAAACACAAGAAACTATCTTTAACTACACTCAGTGACACTTAACAAGCAATTAAATTACTTAGCATTCTATCCTGTAGGAGACAATATTATGAAGCTTTCAACTAACTTATGAACCTACCAACAGCACTAAGGATATGGCATAGTAAGGAAATAATTAATATATAGAGATACCAGGTAATCAAGTTGGTGTTTCAAACCTTGTAATTACAAGAATTAAAGAAGAAAGTATATATTAAAATACAATTGAAGAGGTCAAATTAAAAAAAAACTATCAAAAAGGTAGGTCATTTTTACAAAAAAAAATAATCTAGGAATCAATGATCTCACATTTTTTTCTTGTATTATACCATTACTATAACATCTATCTATCCTACTAGATCTAACTATTTCACTGAAAAATAGAAATTACCTTGTATTTCATTCACAAGCAAATGCAGAGCCTTTTAAACAAAAAGGAATATAAGTGAATCTTAGTTAATAAGATATATAAGGCTGTTCAATGTAATTTAGTGTTCAATGTAATTTAGTTTCATGGGAAAAGACATAATGGCAATTACTCATATTCTAATAATGAGTTAATTATATTTTTGGATAAAAAGGAAATGTCTCAAATTATAGAAATTTAAATTTTACTAGAGCAGAACACCACTTTTTTAAATGAGCATGGCTAAACAGATGTAAGGGGATACAAAACAACTGTTCTTCTATTAGATCATTTATAGCTTTAACTAGAAATATAACTTTGATTTAAAAGTATGTTTATTTTCCTAATTATGGAAAAAGGAAATAGTTCTAAACTACCAAATAACACTAAATCATTTTCCCTTGGAAATTCCTTCTTATCATCCCAAGCCAAGAAGATACCCCTCTAGGCAAGCTAGTGAATTTCAAATGTTTCCTAACTTCATGTCTCAGGACTACTACCTTCTCTACTCAAATCTACAATATTTTCACTTCACTCAGAATATCACCAACTTCCTTTGATACTGACCTCCCAAGGTTTTACATAAACTTGTCTCATATGATGGTTAATATTAACTGTCAACATGACAAGTAAGGAAGCAGTTCTCCAGGGTACACTTGTAAGGGATTAAGGCTAACTTCTGAGAATATCTGTGAGAGACTGTCTTGATCAATTAATGTGGGGAAACACATTTTTTTTTTTTCGTTTTTTGAGACAAGGTTTCTCTGTGTAGCTTTGGAGCCTGTCCTCAAATTCACTCTGTAGACCAGGCTGGCCTCGAACTCAGAGACTAGCCTGCCTCTGCCTCCTGGTATATGACACCACTGCCCAGCTGAGGGAACACATCTTAATTGTGGGAGGGACCATTCCCTGATCAGGGGGTACCTTCACTATATAAAATGGAGAGGGTAAGCTGAGCTCTGGCATACATGAATGAATTCACTGTTCTCGGTTTTAGACTGTGAATGCAATATAACTAGCTATTTCAAATTCCTGATGCCTTGATTTCCCTCCTAATGAGGTACTGTAACCTGGAATTGTGAGCCAAGTAAACCTTTTCCCTGTCAAGCTGATTTTGCCAGGGTATTTTATCACATCAACACCTGTCTGACTTCATTTGTTACCTCTGTCTCCTTTGTCAGCTCCAGTTGCTCATCTGCTTCATTCTTCCAACACTTCAGATATGCTCCTAATTTAGGGTGTTTGCATTAGTTGTACCTTCTGCCTACCATGCGGGGGCGGGGGAGGAGGGGTTGTTCTTTTAATCTTTCCTCAAATGCCTGGCACCTTTTCTATGAATTCAAAACCGATTTGCCCATTGAAAATCATAACCCACTCCCACCACTGGTAACACTTGATACCCTTTATATAGCCATGTATTTGTTCCTTTACAAAACTCATTTACAGATAAAATCATATTTTTATGTACCGTATTTATTTCCCACCGCTTCCCATAACATACAACACAACTCCACAGATAATGTATTTTGTTTGTTTTATACTTAGATTAGTCTAAAACCTGGCTATTTTCAGATCAACACATATTTGGTGAATTAACAAATAAGTAACACAGTAATAAAATAACTAGATTTAAGAATAAGATGAAAATGGAGGATCTCTGTATCTGATAAATAAGATATTTTCTATCTCCAAACACTGTTTTGTATTTCAACTACTCTACTAAACTGACTTAATTTACAGATGAGAGCATAACTAAATTATGTTTACTCAATTTCCTGAAAGTAAATCAGTAATGAAATAAAAATGTTGGAAATTATTAGCCATCTGAAATATCACTCCCTTTAACTACCATAGGTGAAAAGCCCCCAACACTGTAACTAATACATATGTATGTAAAACAACACCTGTGTATGTAGGATATCAAGCTGAAGAGTTCAAATCCACTAATTTCTGTACCAGAAAGACAAAACTTCCCAAACAAATCACTTCTCTCTTCTAGTTATTTCTCAAGAATTGAATTATTTCTCTAGCCACAATTATGGTACATAGTCAATTTAGAAAATAAAACATAATTGCAAAAGTACAGTACATAACCCCCACCCAAAGCAATTTCATAAATTATACAAGTTTTCTTCAAAAACCATTTAACACCTATGCAGTATTTGTGTTCAAATTTGACAACAGAGATAAGAAGCTACTTTGTTTTTCCTTTTATTGAAAATAGATTCTTTTCTCACATAATATATCCTCATTACAATTTCCCCTCCCTCTATTCCTCAAAGTTCCTCCTCACCTCTCCCTACCATCCTTATCCACTCCCTTTCTGTCTCTCATTAGAAAAGAACTGGCTAAGAGATAATAATAAATACAACTAGATAAGATACAAGTAGATAAAACAAAAACTATCATATTGGACAAGTTGGACAAGACAAACAGAAGGAAAAGAGCCAAAGAGAAAGCACAAGAATCAGACCCTTGTCTGCACATTCAGAGTCTCACAAAACACTAAACTTGAAGCCATACATAATATATATGCTGAGGACCTGGTGCAGACCTGTGCATGCTGCTTTAGTCTCTGTGAGTTCTTACGAGCTCAAACAAGTTGTTGTTGTTGTTGTTTGGTTTTTTTCAAGACAGGGTTTCTCTGTGTAGCTTTGGAGCCTATCCTGGAACTCAATCTGTAGACTAGGCTGGCCTTGAACTTACAGAGATCCGCCTGCCTCTGCCTCCCTCCGAGTGCTGGGATTAAAGGCGTGCGCCACCACTACCCGGTGCAAATTACTCTTTATACACTTCAGTTTCTGCAGATATGTTATGGGAAATCATTTTCATTTTCCACAATATACTTGGCTCCTATGTAATGCTGTCTTTTGACACTATTTATCACATTTTACACAATCACTAATATCAATTTTTTCTGTGTCGCTTTCTCCTACTTCAATAGTCCTCCTGAGAAAACAGTACAATAAACATCTACTTTTCAAGATTTTTGTTTACATTTCTCATTTAGGCTTTTAATACATCTGCTACTTTAATATACATTATAAAGTGAGTTTCTGAGAGTGATCTTCATAGTTTCATATATTTAAAAGCTTAAGTCACAGGGAGTAGAACTCTGGAAGGAATAAAAGGATTAAAAGGTGTGGCCTTGTTGACAGAAGTCTGTCACTGGGGGTAGGTTTTGTGGTATCAAAAACCCATGCTAGGCCCAGTCTCTCTCTGCCTACAATTCAGGATGTAGTGCCCAACCACTTATCTAACACCCGGGGTGTAAGCCTCCGTACTCCCCTCCACGTTGATAATGGACTAAACCTCTGAAACTGTAAGCAAGTCCCCATTTAAATGCTTTCACTTAGAGTTGCCTCAGTCATGGCGTCCCTTCACAGCAATAGACAGTAACTAAGACAGAAGTTGGTTACAAGAGTAAGGTGTTGCTCTAACAGGCCTGACCATGCTATTTAGCAGGGGGAATATGGAAGACTTTGGTTGGGACTTTGGACTAGAAAAAACTGGTTATGCTTTAAGTGGGGCTTAATGGACGATCATTATAGGAACATGGAAGACAATGTAAAGGGCAATTTGACATGTGAGGACCCAGCTCAAGAAGTTCCAGAAGGGAAGAATATTAATAAGTGGCCTAGAGACCAATTTTATGATATTTTGACAAATAATATGGCTGCTTTTGCCCTTGTCCTAAATATCTGCCTGAGGCTAAATTGAAGAGTTTTAGATTAATGACATTAGCAGAGGAAATTTCAAGACAGCCTAGTTTGGACTGTGTGTGTCATTATTAGTGCTCACGCTTAGGCCGATCTATAATGAAAAGGAGCAAGCTGAACAAGAAAAAATATAAAATGTACAGTGTGAAGAGAAAAAGAGCACCAGGAAGTGTAATGGAGCTAAGTCCTGTGCTCAAGGAGATAAAAAGTTTAAAGAAAAGCCTGATGAGGAGTTGCCTGGGTCATGATGTCTCTTCACAGTGACCAAGACAACGTCTAAAGACTTTTCCTCCTCCAAATAACTAACCACTGTATCTAGCCTTTCAATTTTACTCATTCTTTCTTCTATTAAACTGTGATTAACAATTATTATAGGCTAATCCATGTCATTACTAAGCACTTTAGTTTTATAATTAATGGCATTTTAATGTTTCTGGGTATTTTTCATTATAAGTCTATTTTAAAACACTTTATTCTTGAGTATTAACTAATTTTGAAGAAATTAATAAGTAAAAATATTTGTTGTAAGTCTCAGTTTAGAATCATTTGCTGATAAAATAACATCTTTCATTATCAAGTTCCTCTCTCTGGGTCAAATTTTCAATGCAGATGATTTTCTACACACTTCAGCAACGTCACCCCAGTTTCCTTTACTATACAGGCATCAGTGTACCGAGTCCATTTTAGGAAGGAAAGAGCACATGCATGAGCACACAGACAGTGGTGCAGAAGAGCATCGACAGTTATCTCGGTAACTACATTTTCAATGACAGCAAAGAATACAGAGGGCAAAAACCAACAACTAAGTACTAAAGCAGAAATACTGTTTCCCTCTCAAATGGCTAGACTTTTTCTCCTTTTGCAAAGTACTTAGTAAAATGTACAAGAATTCAGGTAAAATTGTAAGAAATTACCCAAGTTCTAAGGTCAAAATTAACCACAATTTTTAAAAAGAACTTTGCGATGAATAAAACATGTGATATACTACCTATTGTCACGTAGGACAGCTGTTTCCCCCTAACATCAGAACACATTTACAAAATCAAAGCCTATCTATCAGCCTAAAGAATACAAGAAGAAATGCAGCTCCAGGTTCCAAACCTGGGGAAACAATTCCTGTGAAAGAACACTTAGAAGAGAAGAAAATGAAGAGGCAAAATATCTAACTTAGAAAGTATTTTGGTACAATTTGAGCAACCCGTCTTTTTTTATACAAAATAAGAACTCAGATAAGAAACATTGGGGTATTTTAGCAGAAAGTTGTTTGAAACAATGTATATTCATTTTATTACCCTACCTTGCCTAATTTAATTCTGTGACTGTGATTTAAAAAACACTCAGACTTGAAAAGTTTCCTAGTATCCTCTAAGTAAAATGTTAACATAAGATTTATAATAATAAACACCAAAATGTTTCCTAAATTAAAACAAAAAAGAATGAACTGTGAATAATCTGTAACTAAGTTTCATTTTAATCTCCACAATGTCAAGAAAGACTTTGTACATATAAGGCTTACAATCAATATCTGTAAATTAAAGACTATAGAAATCTATGAATCGATGAAACTAAATTTTAATTACAACAAAGGGATAAAAACCTAAATGAGCAAAAAAAAAAGAAAAGAAAAAGAAGAAAAAAAAAAAATTATCATGTGTCCCATCTTTAATGTTAGTGAAATAGTTCTGTATTTCTAACCAAACATTCAGAGAGCACTTTCTCTATGCTTCTAAGTTTACTCTAAACAAATACTTTTCTTTACAGGATAAGAGTAACTTCAGAATTTCTATCATACAAATATACTGTATGGTCTAAAGTATTTAATGTCAACATTTACATAAAATGTTGTTTCAAAGGACCACAAAAGGGTTCTAAATAAAAAGATGACAGTGGCAGTCAAAAACAAAACACGATTTATATATATATATATGTATATATATATATATATCAAATATATATATCAAATATATATATCAAATATATTGAAAAAGAAATGACTGACGGAGGAAGAAAGCCATCAACATCTAGCCATTATAGCTAGAGAGGCTCATGGTAAAAGGACTTCAGTAATGTAAAATCTGGCCCAAACAGATGGTCCAGTGGCTAAAGACCCTTGCCCCAGATCCTCTGGAGTTTCATTCTCAGGGTGGAATGAGAGAGCTAACTCCTACTAGTTGTCCTCTGACCTTCACAGGAGCTCTGTGGCACAGGTACAGTCACAAAAATAATTGTATTTTTTTAAAAGTTAAATATTGGCAGATGAACTTCAAAAATGCTGAAAAATGTCAATGTACCGTATCTGGAAATGATGGCTCATAATAGGTATATTTACTGAGTGCTTTCCTACATTCTAGAAACTACTCAACGCAGTAGTTTCTTATATATATTATCTTTACCATAAGAAACTATATGCCTCATCTGAAAGTAAACTGTAATGATCCCAACACTATGGTGCTTACATCAACATTAGGAAAAAAGACTGAAAGGAAATATTCCAAACTATAAGCATATAACCAATTACACTGATTTTTTTTTTTTTAAGCTTTTCTCTATTTTCCAAGCTTTCTCCTACTGGGCACATATTCTTCTACAGTGTCTAAAAAGATTAACTTAAATCCAAAGCTTGACAGAATATAGAAATACTTAGGATTCAATCACGAAAGGCATTAAAAATAAGCATATTAAAGAATATGAAAATATATTATGCTACAGAAAATGCCCACTGCCAATTTCACATGGACTGAAAATTGATATAAAGAATCACATATTGGTGAACACACTGTAACCCCAGCATAAAGGAGACTAAGGCAGAAAGAGTCCAAGCATTAAGGCTAGCATAGGGTTCCATTATAAGACAACACCTCAAAAAGCAAAATCAACAACAAAAAAATTGCTTAAAAAAAAAATAAAAATTATCACATATTCTGATTTGTAAGCCAGAAGATAAACACAACAGGCCCTCAATTTTGGCTGTTGCAGGATATTTGATCACACTGTGTGAATTTGATCACAATGTGTCACTGTTTATTCTGATGAACTTAATAAAGAGCTGAATGGCCAACAGCTAGGCAGGAGAGGATAGGCAGGATTTCCAGGGAGAGAGAGAAACTCAAGAGATGAATCTAGGTACAGAGGAGATGCCAGCAAAACACAGAACAAGTTGAACTTACAGAACGAAGGTTAAAAAGCCATGTGGCAGAACTCAGATTAAAAGAAACAGGTTAATTTTAGTTATACCAGCTAGTTGGGAACAAGCCTAAGCTAAAAGCCAAGCTTTCATAATTAATAAGTCTCCATGTCATTATTTGGGGGCTGTTGGCCCAAAAGAAAGTCTGACTACATTTGGTTTTAAGTTTGATTTATAAAAATCTCTCACTGAGTAGCTGGCTCAGTGGGTAAAATGTCGGCAATGCATGCACAAGGACCTGAGTTTGAACCAGGGCACCCACATAAAAACTAGACATGATAGCCTCAGTGCTGAAGAGGCAAAGACAATAATATCCAGGAAACTCGCTGTCAGCTGAGCAAATGACCTCTAAAGTCAATGAGGGATCCTAACTCAAGAAATGAGGTGAAGAGCAACAGAGTATGATAATGTGACTATACTTCTGGCCTACACATGTGTATACATGGATTTGTACCTGCACATACATACATTTACACAGGAATACTCCCCACCCCACCACACACACAAATTCACTGTGCTTTTAAAATCAAAGAAAGATAGATCAAAGATAGTTACGTTCTATTTTATTTAGGAAGAAAGATTTAAAAGGGAACATCTAATTCACTATAGAAGCATGAAAATTATTGAGGTTACGATTAATAAGTAGAACAAGAAGTTATATTACATTAGCAGAAAATGACAACCTAAAAATCCTAATTTGAAGGCCAGATAGCATGTGGAAAATATTTCAACATGATTTGGTTCATTTCTACAGCACCACCTGGAGCAGAACAAGATAAATCACATAATTAACAGCTCCAACTTCAGCCAAAGATGATGATTACAGTATTAAAAGGACAATCCCATAATCAGTTTCATAGTAATAATTAAGAAAGATAATGGGGAATAGAAGATGGAAATAATCTCTTGGACAACAGAACAACCATGAAAGCTTTTCTCCTTATTTTACTAATGTAAATAATAGGACTGGTATACTTAGGAGTTAAATCCTCACATGTTGAACCATTTTAGTGTTCAGTTGTTTTACTTAAAAAAAAAAAAAAAAAAAGCAGATTTAGTAAATACTTTAAGAGATGAACAATGTCTAAAACACAGCAAAGTAGGTGAAATTTCAGGCAGGAAGAAATGATAATCCTAAGAATTATACAAAAGGTTTCATGAGCCAAGTACATAAGGAATAAAATGAAAGGGAAAAGATTGATGACTATATTATTACTACAAATGGTATTTCTTTCCCCTTTACTAGAAATCAATTTGATGCTACTTCAACTAGAAGTAGAAAATACCACAGCAGAACAATACTTTTAAATTTTAAGTATTGACAAAAAGTTTACTTATTTTAATAAAAATTCTTTACAAATTTTAGTTTTTGGCCGGGCATGGTAGCACACACCCTTAATCCCAGCTCTTGGGAGGCAGAGGCCGGCGGATCTCTAAGTTCAAGGCCAGCCTGGTCTACAGAGTGAGTTCCAGGACAGCATTTTACACAGAAAGTCCCTGTCTCAAAAAAAATAAAAAAATAAAAAAATTAGTTTTTGGTTGGTGCTGAGGATCAAACTTAAAACTACCTTTAAATGTCTACCCTTAAAATGCTATATAGTTTTTCTCTATGTCAAACATCCCAGTCATTTAACTTTGAGCCAACTAACATATTTACAGAGCTCATATGAGCCAAGTGTGGACAATAGGATGTTAACAGAGAAAAGAAGTGGTACTTACCCTTGTGGAGACTGAGTCAGGAAATAAGGGCTTACAATGTTGCTGTGGAATATTATTTTAACTGGACAAAGATGTGTTACATTTGTTTATGCTGCAGAATATTACTTTAACTGTGTAATAGTGTGTTACATTTGCTTGTGCTGCATTTGCTTAACGAGGTAAGGATGTGTGTTTAATTATGTAAAGATGTGTTGCATTTGTTTTGGCTTGCCTGCCTAAGGCACTTGATTGGTCTAATAAAAAAGTGAACAGCCAATAGCTAGCCGGAGAGGGATAGGCATGGTTAGCAAGCAGAGAGAATAAATAAGAGAAATCTAGGCTTCTGAGAAGAACAAAAGAAAGAAGAGAACAAGGAGAAAGAGGGGGACACACCCAGGGCCAGAAACCAGGCAGCCGCTAGTCAGCCAGACACAAGAAACAGTGAAAGTAAGATACACAGAAAGAAAAAATAAAAAGCCCTAAGGTAAAAGGCACATAAAGAGAAACAGGTTAGTTTAAGTTTAAAGAAATACCCAGAAACAAGCCTAAGCTAGGCCGAGCATTCATAACATAAGCATTCATTGGGTGGGGGGGGGGGGGATTTAAGAAGTCAGTTACAGAGCTGGACAAGGTAGTAGAGGCTTGTAATTACAACTCTGCAACGTCAGCCTGAAATGCACAGTGAGAGCCTATCTCAATTAAAAGGAACAAAGAAAAAAGAAAAAGCACCAAACACAGTAAGTCTTGTATGATTAGCACACAAAATACAAAAGAACAAGTGTCAAGAGAAAAAATTAAGGAGAGAAGATGTGGCAGACGCATTTTAACTAAATTCCAGTGAAAATGAGTTTAAAGTCTTCAGGGAGAAATGCATAGAATAATGTAAGATTTGCTTTAAGATAATTTATTGTGACTTTCTCTCTTGGCAGCAATGAAATTGAAACTGGAAAGGATGCAACTAAAAGCAAAAGCTGATTTAGTGAAACAAGTCCAATTATTCAAACTACAAAATTTGGGGTTAGAGATGTAGCTTAGTTGGTAGAGTTCTTGTGCATCCACAAAGCACTAAGCTCTATCCCTAGCAGGAGATAAACCAGGCGTGGTAAGGTACACACCTATAATCTCAACTCTCAAGAGGTAAAGGGAGGAGAATCGCAAGTTCATCCTCAGTTATAAGTCTAACACATGAAGATTCCTAGAATTTTCTTAAGGAACTGAGTACCTGATTTCAAATTCCAGTACTTATCTGACAATAGGTAAACCTGAAAGAATATACCACACTTCATTATTTCTACAGTTCTTATACTAAGGCATACTTCCAACAATTATTATACTCAAATAATAAATGGACATAGCCATTATGTTAATGCATAAATAATTTCACAGAAGTAAAAGAGTTCTTACTATACAGTAGATATATAAAGACAAATGCAAAAAGCTGCAAACCAAATTCAGAGAACATACTGAATTTGTTACCACGTCTACAATTTGGTTTCTTCGTTAATAAAAGGAGTCTTTTACAGAGCTGCTATGAAGTGCAAATGACACCACTGGTTCTGCAAACTCAATGCTATTTTACACTAACAATTACTTACATTGGCTGTCCCTAAGCAATCAAAGCATTATGTGTTATAAAAGTAAATTATTTTATGGGAGACTATTTTACTACATTGAGTCTTACTGCAGGACCTGAACAAAGCACTAATATCTATATAAAATCTACTCAAATCCTAATAAAGGATTCTTGAAGAAATTGAAAAAGTCAAAGGCCTAATGAAAAGATGACAATCTGTTTCATTTACAAAGATTAAAACCCAACATCAAACTCAATAATCACTATGGGAAAATACATAGTGAGAACTGAACGGAGAATGGTGAGTACATCCTAATTAGTACTTGAGCTGCTTGTCAGATACATCGTGGGATAAGGGAATTTTTTATCTCATCTATAACTTAAAAATAAACTTCATCAATTATTTACTAAAGAAATGAAAACGTAACTTTTTTTTAAAGATTTATTTATTTATTTTATGTATATGAGTACTCTGTCTGCATGTATGACTTTATGCCAGAAGAGGGCACCAGATCTCATTACAGATGGTTGTGAGCCACCATGTGGTTGCTGAGAATTGAACTCAGGACCTCTGAAAGAGCAGCTGGTGCTCTTATCCACCTAGCTATCTCTCCAGCCCCTGAAAACACAACTTTAAAAGCACTCAACTCCCTATGGAAATTATGGAAATTGCTAGTTTTCAAAAATTCACCCCTTTGTTTTGTCAACCGTAACTTGAAATAGAAATTGAAACAGAAGAACTTTGGTATAATGCAAACACATCTTACAAATCTTTAAGAGCTATCCTATTTTATAAAAGAAAAAAAAAAATGAAGGGAAAAAAATGACCTTGGAGGGGCAATACCCTTTTCTCTTTACAGAAGACAAAAAAGTAAAAAAAAATTAAAGTTAACATTGTGCCAAATGGAAATGAGAAATAAATTTAAAGGAAGATAAATTAAGAAGCAAATGGCAATATAAAAAGAAAATAGCTAAGTTTGAAATGACTAACCACAAACTGTAAAAAAAAAAACTGTTATGCTAAAACTATGATGAAGAAAGCACAAGAAAATGAATTGTGAAAGGAAAACAGCTCCTAAGAGAGCAGGTTGGAATGAATGTGCTTAGGTGATGAGCACTATGTGATAAGTATAGAAGGATAAACTATGAACTGAATGGAAGAAAGGAATAACAATGAATAGGGAAAAATTGATCAATAAGAAAAAGCTATATAGCATAATTTACATAAGATTAATATTAAAATGGTATTAAATCTTACCAAAAAAGGATAAGTAAACAAAATGTAACCAATTATGATTATATATCATGCAAATATCAGGATAGTTTTGAAAAACAGGGAAGAGGAAATGACTCAGAATGCATCACAGAAAGAAAAAATTGTAAACAGAAAAGAGGGTAACAGATTAAATTTAAAAAAGTCCTTCATTTCATTAACTGAAGTTCTAGAAAGGAAAAATAATGAAGCAGACGTTATCTTAAAATAAGCACTAAGAATTTTTCAGCTTTACTAAAAGACATTAGGCAGGAGAGTGCATATGAGAAAAGCTAGGACTAACATGAGATCTCTAAAAGCCAGAAGCTGACATAATGGTAAATGAAACAAATATCTCTAAAATGTCATAATTTACCTTCATGTATTTCTTTGGGAAGAGCAAAGGTAAAGTCACAAAAAAATTAAGATTATAGTGTTAGACAATGTACTAGAAGGGAGAAAGGTAGAAGACAAGGTCAAGAAGTCTAGTCTTGAGGATGGTCTATTAATTCACAAGACAATGTCTAAAAGTACTAGAGGTGATAGGCTGTGTCTATAAAGCAATTAAAAAGGCAAACTTATTTGCAAATTTGTTCTCTTTGAAACTTTAGACAAAAAATATGCAATGCTTAACCAAACAAGTTGCTTACTAACATTATAGCTAACTGGAATTATGATACTAATTAACTAAACATAATGTTTAATAAGGAAGTTTTAGGAAAAATAAAACATTGAGATGACCAATCTTCCTAAGAAGCAATGCCTATAATTTACAATTTTACATTATGTTCATTATTGAAACTATTTATGTAAGAAAATCTGAGAGGTTTTTCATCTTTGAATGTTGATATACATAATATATGCATAATATAAAGATCTCTGACATCACAGTAACCAAAAACTATTTTCAATAGTTTTTTACCTAGAGCATATCACAACATAGTAAACTCAACTCACCGATGCTAGGCGGGCTACCATAGTTAACTGGAGACTCTGGTGGCCTTCCACAATGTAGTGCAGCCAGAGCAGATCCTTTCCATACCACATGCTTGCAGCCTATGAAAACAAACATTTTATGAATACAAAAATAAAATATAAAAACTAAGAAAAAGAAAGTCTAAATTGTAAAAGAAAATGTTCATACTTTTATTTGTACGTAGCAAGGACTGTCTCCCAGCTCCTAATAAAGTTTGTACTCCAGGAACACTCTGAGGAATTTCTTGCTCAAGAAGAGGTCCGAGTCGATGACAGATTTGCAGCAAGTGATCAGGTGCAAGATGTCTATAATACTTCACCTATTATGTTAAAAACAGACATAGACACCTATTAAGTCCCAGACAACAGTTTCAAAAATTACAATCTGTTTAGACTAGTCAACACCGTTTTCACCCCAGAAGAATGTTCAGATTTTGTTAAACCACCTAAGAATGTTCAGATTTTGTTAACCCACTTAACTCACAGAACCAAGTTGCCTATCATTAGTATACGAAGGAAAAAAAAGTTGCTATAAATTAATGTAAACTAAACGTAGTTAAGTTCTATAAATTAACATGCTGGCCAATGCCAATACTAAATAATGATAAACATACAGTTTCAGAGCAGGGAATACAGCTCAGTTGGTAGAGCTTGCCTAGAATGCACAAGGCTTTGGGTTTTTATCTCTAACACTATATACCTATAACACTATAGATGTGGTGGTCCACACCTATAACACTAGCAGTGTGGAGGGCCAGATGCTCCACTGTGTAAAGCTGAGGCCAGCCTGGGATGGAAACTCTGAATATCCCCCACCTCCATAAAAAACAATATATATATATATATATATATACACACACACACACACACACACACAATATATATATACACACATACATATATATACACATATATATGTATATATACACAGCATTTGGAATTTCAAAACCTTAAAGCAGCAACAAAAACAACAACAAAAAAAAAACCCATAAAATCCATGTTAAGAAACTGCTATTATGTCTCTAGAATAATTAAAAATTAAAGACAATTAGTATTTTTAGATTCTCATTATAAAAAGTTTAAGGGTATTTAATATACCATCTATACTAACTTTTGTTTTTTTTAGAGACAGGCTTTCTCAACTATGTAGACCATGTTGGCCTCAAAGAGATTGCCTACCTCTGCCTCCCAAGTGCTGGGATTAAAGGTACCACCATGCCCTGCCATGCTTATTTTTAATTTACCAGAAACCTTTAAAAGGGGTGGGGAGGGAGGCAAAATTCTGTTATATGAAACAAGTTTCAACAGTAAAATAAGCTATCTACTATAAAAAGATGAACCACATTAAGAACTCCACACCACTGATTAACTTATACCAGCATTTGAAAGCATAATGTTCTTTTTATTATTTCATCTTTTAATAAATATTCTCAAAATCCAAAATGAATTAAATTAGAACAAGTATATACTATCTTCTACTTTACATTTACCTCCCCAAGTTATGAAATATGTCCTATTGTAGAAACTAACCATTCAAGTAAGGTGCTCTTCAAACATGTGCTATGAACCATGATGACTCTCCAGGTAAAAATCATAATTAAGAATAAAACCTTTTCCCTGCCATTTTCTATCTGCAGTAGTGGTTTCCAGAGGCCACATACACAACTTATGACTTCACGACAGAGTCAACAAAGACTAATGGTCTAAGCAAGGCAGCTATTAAAGATTCACAAAAAGGTACATAAAAAAGCCATTTCCCTTATAAATTTGTTTTGAAAAGTTCTAACATAGATGTTACCTGTGATAACATGAAATTAGATTACTATACTGGTGTCTGATAGGTTTCTAGTACATGAAAAAGTAATGGCAACCACCAGTAGAGTACAACACACATTAACAAAGGAATGCAGTAATTTGTAGTGTTGAAAGGGGGCTTGAGCCCAAGTCTCAAAAGTATTTGGGGCCTTAAGCCCACATTTTAAAGTATTTTATCCATTAAGCAATCTTAATATGAATTTCTTAAAATACCGAGGGTGTTGTAAATAGATAAATCCTTTTATTATATCTCATATTATCTGTTATATTCTTTTTATTTTCCCCTTCTCAGTGCTGGGAATAGATGGCCTTGAGCATGCAAGACAAGCATTCTACCACCGAGATACACCTTTAGGTTTTATTATACTCTGAAGACTAGCATACATATTTTTTAAAGTTGGCTAATAAACATCCTTCTAACATGAAGCCAGTAACGGAAATCTTACTCCAGAAGACATTCCTGTTGTGAAGATAACTTAGAGTCATACTGTCACACTGATAATTAAAAACAGAGGTCTAGAATAAATATATTTAAATGGTTAAAACGGCTTGGCAGAATGAATATCTTTAGAAGAAGAGGGATTTAATAAAATATGCATTACAAATGATATACAATATACTCTCCTGGCCAGTGTCAGTAAAGCCTCTCCGACTCCAGAAGAATCTGTTTTTAATTTGGTCAATCCATAATTTCCCTAACTTGTTTAGATACAGCACTATTTTCTCCCTAGTATCTGTCAGACTCAGAACATACTTTAAGAAACACTAATGATGCCTGGTGGTGGTGGTGGCGGCGCACTCAGGAGGCAGAGGCAGGTGGATCTCTCTGAGTTTGAGCCAACCTGGTCTTCAAAGCGAGTTCCAGGACAGCTAGGGCAGTTACACAGAGAAACCCTCTCTCAAAAAACCAAAACAGAAAGAAACACTAATGAGTAGTAAATTAGTAAATTATCTTTAGCATTTATAAGAAAACATTAACAAAATAAAAGATTTTTAAAATTATATTTATACTTTTCTCTGATAAGCCCCAGAAAATTCTAGATTCTGCATACAAGGTGACTATAGTTAGCAAAGTTATCTGAATAGCTCATTTGAATGTTCTTACCACACAAAGATATGATAAATGTATCAGGTGATGGATATTCTAAACACTGACTGATAACCATACAATGAACATACATCTAACATTGCACTTTACCTCATGAAGAACTGTGTGTCAACTGAAAATATAATTAAGCCTGAGAAGATGGCTCAGCAGGTTAAGAGTGCTTGGTGAGCACGCATGGGGAGCAGAGTTCAAATCCCTAAAGACCACAGGAAAATCCAGGAGTGATCATACATGCCTATAGCCCCAGCACTGAGGCCATGTGACAGGAGAACTGCTGGGGCTTACTGATGGTTAGTCTAGTGACAGGGTCAGTAGAAGACCCTGTCTCAAAGGCTCAAAGGACTAATACAGAGTGATGGAGCAGAACACCTGCTAACTAACACACACGGACATGCAAACACACGCACCTTAAGTTATAAAGGCCTGGAGTATTTATAAGGTGTCTTTTGGATCCAAACTTAAAACAATTATTGCTTTAAAAGATTTTTTTTAAATTTACGTATGTCTGTGTGCCCCCACTGCCTGCAAAGGCAAGAAAGCATTCAGGATCCGGAGTCACAGGGGGTTATGAGATGACTGAGTCAGGTGCTGGAATCTCAATTTAGGTCCTCAGCAAGAGCTACAAATACTCTTAAACACTGAGCCATCCCATCTCTCTGGCCCAAATATAAGTATTTTAATGTGACCTCTGAAACTGCTCAAAATTCCTTTTCAGTTTTTTATTTAGCAAGGTGAAGTTTACAATGGTCTTGTTTTAGAATCTGTAGGCTGAATACTTTTTCAAGTAGTAAGACTGGTAACCTTTTCTATTGATCTCTACCTTTTAGTAAAATATTATGAATCCACTTTGACTAAAGCTTTCTTTGATAATGTAGAATATTCCAATTTTTCAAACTCAACTTTCACTTTCAAGTTAGAAGAGACATTCAGTTCTTAAATGCAATGCTTTCTACAGTTTCTGAGATATTAAATATAGAAACTGACTTGTCTACTGGAAATCTTTTTCTTTACCCACCCACTTCCAAACCTCATTTTCCTCATGTCTGTCTATGCTTCACTGCCTTCTGTGAGCTGTTCTACACGACCTTAGTCCCTTTTTGCACATCTCTTGTTTACGTTTCAAGTTTTCCCTGGTCACCCATAACATTTCAAAGTATGTATATTAATTCTTAATAGATCTTTATACTTTAAACCTCAGTAAGAATCTAATGGTAACTATAATCCTCATCAGAAATCCATTCTATGCCTCTCTAGCAGGGATTTCAGACATCATACTATATTGAATCACTGACCAACTAATTTGTCTGTGTCCCATGTAAGACACAGGATTAGATTGGTTTACCTGTCTACTAGGTACCTAACAACTTGAGGGGGTTAATAAATGATTATTTAGATAAATGAACATGTTAACAAAGACTTGCTGACTTCGTCATTACCCAATACTGAAAACATTTTATTAGCACCTACTCTAGCACATACAAATAAGAGAAAACAAAATAATGTTTGACTTTATGCATTCTAGTGCTTTATTCTAGCAGTTTCAAACATTTTTCAAAGCCATAGAAAATTCCCCAAATAAAATTCTAAATGAAACAGGAAAGTACAGATACTGTATTAAAGTATTCTAATGTAAGTAGCCCCAAGCAATACATATCTCCACGGTCTATTGGCCACTATTTCTCTTCAGCAGTCTGTAAGGTATTATCACGAAAAGGTGGAAGGTGAAAACAGACTAACAATGTTCTCTTTCCCATAATAAGCTCTTCTGAGTCCTTTTCCATACCCCCTTTGTCATCTATTTATGGGGGGAACTTTGTTTTCTCTCCATCAAATCCCTAAAGCTACAACTGAACCTACGCCACTTCTTAGCACAATTGCTCCCCTTAATATATAAGATCTAAATCCTCTACCTATGCTATGAATCCTAACTTGATTTCAAAGAAACCCCAAACTATAAGCTAGTCCTCCTTATGTTTAATGCTCTTCTCAAGTACCTCCTTCCTATTCATGCCTACACTTATTTTAAATATCCTCAAGTTTCTTCTTAGCAAACCCCAAATCCTGCTTGACTTGTTCTCCACCCCTTTCAGTTTAATCATCCAGACGTGTTTCTAGTCTTTGCCTCCTCAGAAACATGTTTTGTTGTTATTGTTGTTGTTTTGATAGTTCATTATGTCTCATTTCTTCTCTCACTCTCCTGCCTCAGTCAACAACAGCTTTCACTCGAATGAATTAAAACAAAAAACATTAACAAATGCTCAAGTGGTCGGGCGGTGGTGGTGCACACCTTTAATCCCAGCACTAGGGAGGCAGAGGCAGGTGGATCTCTGTGAGTTTGAGGCCAGCTGGGCTACAGAGCTACACAGAGAAACCCTATCTCAAAAAAAAAAAAAAAGCTCAAGTATTCATGGGGGGGGGCTTCTAAAATTATCTATTCTATGACTCAAGCTATATCACTTTTTGAGATACTATTTTAGAAACATAAGGCAAGTAGGGCATTGTTAAGAGTTTAGAGACATTAAGACAGAGTGAAAGTGTTGTAACTGTTGGCTATGGTCTTGGATACATTAAACCACATGTGATATCCTTAGCACTGCACCTGGTCTAAGAGTCAACTGTTACTTTAATTATACTCCAAGTTACACATTACATATTGACTCATATATTGGTGAATAAATACAATAAAACAATAATGACATAGAATGTAATATGCCCACATACATGTACACAAATAAGCAAGTGTGGGAAAAACTGGGATCTAAGCAAGATCACACTGTATCAAAGTCATTATCACCATGATTTCACAAAATGTTCACACTGGACCTTTGTGCACATAGGCTTCCTCTATTTTTTCTTACTTGTGAACCTACAAGTACTTTAATACAAAATTCTACTAAAAAGTAATGTTGACAGTAGATTTCTAAGTTTATTTTTAAAATAAATACAGAAGTATCAGAAAAACAAAAGCCTCATTGGGGTTCACCTTAACTTCTGATTTTTTTGGGGGGGGGGGTTTCGAGACAGGGTTTCTCTATGTACCTTTGGAGCCTGCCCTGGATCTCCCTCTGTAGACCAGGCTGGCCTCAAATTCACAGAGATCTGCCTCGCTCTGCCTCCCGAGTACTGGGATTAAAGGCGTGCGCCACCACTGCCGCCTAGAGATTTTTTTTTTTAAATCTGTATCTTAATGTTTCTACCACCATCTAGCCTTGATTTCCAAGCTATTCCCTGGCTTTCCTCTATCTGTGGAACCGTTCCTTCTTACAGGCTCATTCTCTTCTACCTAGTCACAAAGTGGTAAAGCTCCTTGAGGTCCTAGTTGTCAGAACCCAAATCCACACATGATTTCCTCACGCTACATTCTCTCTTTGGACAATTCTTAGCTAATTCCCAAATTTACATCTCTTCTTAGCCTTGGCCATTCAACTTCCTCAGGACACCTGGAATCCTAGGAGTCTCTTTAAGAACTCATTTGGAAAACTGCAACCATGGACCTTCATGTCAACAACACTCCACACAAAATGCTGCAAAATAGGGACTGTCAATACCAATTGGTACGCAACCTTAAAAGCGAGAAGCACTTTACCACAGCTATCAATGTTTACTGACCCTTTCCCCAAAGAATGATCCATAGGACTATAGCAATGTTTCTCACATCAGGGTCAAAAAAATTCTCTGAAAAACAACGCAGCTCTTATTTCTTTCCACTTTGATCAAAATCACATGTGTATCACTTCTTTCTCAGATCACATATAAGAAATATTTCTAGAATTATTAACTACAATTTGAATGGTATAATCATTTGAGAATGTGAATTGCAGCATATTAGGAAAAAAAAAAGGAAAAAAAAAAACTAAGCTAGATGGCTGGTTAATCTGCATCTTTGGGTAAACCAAGCTGTCTCTGGGTAGCATCCTATACTGTTCAGTTTTTTGTCAACTGGACACAAGCTAATGTTATGCAAGAAGAGGGGCCTCCATAGAGAAAATGCCTCCATTACACTATATACATATAATATATATTATACATACATACATATATATATATATATATTATATGTGTCTATAAACAAGTCTGTGGAACATTTCTTGATTGATGATCATTTTCTTGACTGTTGAATGATATGGGAAGTCTCAAGAGCTTACTGTGGGTGGTGCACCCCTGGGCAGGTGTCCTGTGTTGTAGAAGAAAGCAGACTGAGCAAGCCAAGAATAAACCAGTGAACTGTTTCTGTTCCTGCCTCCAGATTCCTGCCTTCCTTAAGTTTTTGCTTTTACTTCTCTCAGTGAAAGACTGCAACCTGAAGTTGTTAAGATAAAATAACCCTTTCCTCCCCCAAGATGCTTTTGGTCATGGTGTTTATCACAACAATAGAAAAGCAAACTAAGATACAAGCTATTCAATATAAGCACCTATCCCGTCTAGACAAAAAGTTTGGCAACTATCAGAAGGTAGTGTTAAAGGGTAATCGGGTGCTGGAGAGATGGCTCAGCGATTAAGAGCACTGGCTGCTCTTCCAGAGGTCCTGAATTCAATTCTCAGCAACCACACGGTGACTCACAACCATCTACAGTGGGGAGCTGATGCCCTCTTCTGGCATGCAGGTATAGATGCAGAGCATTCATTCATGGGGGGGAAAAAAAGGTGTAATCAGTAAAATGTTCCTATGAGGAAACTGAAAGCCACTGATTTCCACTAAACATACTGTGATTAAGAACCTCTCTTACTCAGCCAGGCAGTGGTAGGGTACACCTTTAATCCCAGCACTTGGGAGGCAAAGGCAGGCAGATCTGGGATCAGCCTGGTCTACAGAGCAAGATCCAAGACAGCCGGGGCTACACAGAGAAACCCTGTCTCAACAAAACCAAAGAACTTCTTACTCAACTTTTAAAGAAAAGGTCAGCAGCTCAGAAGACATCTCAAGTCAAAGTAGCCAGGCATTCTATTGGCAATGCGAATGGAGAAAGCACTAAGTCCAAGTGTCCTCATCATCACACAGAAGGCATCACTAACTTATTATTTAAACCATCTGATGTCCTTACCACTGCACAGAAACAGTCAACTATTACTTCAATTATACTCCAAACACATATTACATGGTGACCCACATATTGGGAAGAAAACTTGTCTAATCCAGGAACTTGTTTAGGGTATTTTCACCTGTTAAACTTTCACACCAGTGCATACTGCACATTGGGCACACCTCTCCTCAGGACTCCTGCCTGCTATTCCTCATCCCTCTCCACCCCTTAGTCCTTTTACCCCTTGTCAGTCTCACCTCTAGTTTCATGACATATGCACATGACTGATTTATCAACACACAAGCAGGAATTTCCACTGGGAGGTTAAATCCACAGACTCATTCCAATTACTTGGTTTGCTTATGTTGACCTAAAAATGTCCTTCCTTTAGCAAATCAATATTTAAGAAAATGAAGTTCAGCGTTGATGTTTTAATTAAAATACTCACTTCATATTCATTCCTTCCATGTGACTAGACCAATAAACTTTGTCAGATCAAAAGGGTTGGTTATTTCTGCTCTCTATATTTTGCATTATAAAAGGCCAGTTGACTGGAATACAACTCTCATTTTTCCAATTAATCTAGAATATTAAAAAAATTACAAAAAACATATTCACTGTTTATAAGCATAATCATAAAAACTCCAAAACTTTAAAACTAAGTTTCAAAACTTCCAAATTTATAAGCTATTATGATTTTTTAAGTATGTGTTCAATTTTATCTATAATCTTTAAAGCTAGTATGTATTTTCTAGTAACTTTTTACTAGCTTCTCCACAGAAAAATGTTGGTGCCAACTATTTTTCAAAATTTAATCTTTTAAAGATTAAAGATTTGCAAACAAATGCCAGGAAACTCTATCTATGTCACAGGTAAAGAAAAGGTAAATCTGTTCAAGGATTTATCTTCAGAAAATAGGAAACAAATTAATCAAGTCCAGGTCTCCAGATTCCAACACTGTTTATAGTACTGTTTCCTTCTCAAAACTTGTTTTCCCCAATAATTACACAAGCTTGAGCATTAAAATTTAATAGACTCTATAAATCAAATTTTCTAAGTTAGGTTAACTAACGAGAATTCTTAAATTTTCATCATTTCTTTATAAGATGCTTAACAGTTAACACAGACAGAACTTTGCCAAACATCAAAATTAACTTGGAAAGTCTACTTACAAGGTACTTGGAAACAAACACAACATGAATGCCTGTCTTCAAGAATTCAGTCAACCATAAGAATACATTTAGTTAATTCAGATGATGTTATCAATACAGTATCTGTCAATTAAAGAAAATGGCAATACAAATATTTTCAACTTTATTCACTTAAAATCTGCTTTGCTAAAAAAAAAAAAAAAAAAAAAACCCTCTTCAGATTCCTCCCAACAGCAAAGCAGGGTGCTCTATTCACAGAGTAACACTGAGTTTTTAAAATCAAGTATTTGCTATGTACAATAAATTCTCTCTCAAACCTATCAGAGTGTAATTCAAAACTCAAATTTATGAATCTGATGAAGATACTTTCTAATGAAAAGATAGGGGGAAAAAAGTCCTTAAATTGCTTATTCTTAAAAGTGTCAACGTAAATAATTCTAACAGAACAACCAGTTTCATTTTTAGCTATGTTTTAGTTTCCAGTAGTCAAAATAACTATCACCTAACATCTAGAGATAGAGTGAAGTTTCAGACATGTGTTTCACCAAGCTGCCTACAAACTAGTGTTTCTGCACTCCACAAGTAAACTAGAGTCAACTGACTCAGCTTACAGTAGTTATTTCTTGCCTTGTTACACTATAACCCTTCCTAAGTTCTATACATGCTCTCCACCCATGACAGAAACTCAGGACGTCATGCCATGACAACTGTGGCAGAATCCACGCACTCTTTGGTACTGCCTCTGTTACATGCTACCATCATCTGTAATGCCATGGATAACTTAGATGACAAATCTCATTATAGTTTCATTTTTAACTAAGCAGAAGATAGACCAAACTACGATGCTGCTTAGATTTCCTCAATATCGAAACTTCTCATCCAACCATCTGTGAAAGCTCAAAGACTGCACATGCATGTGTACTGAGTAATTAAAGGTAGACTTAGACAAGCAATGACTGCCTCGTACGCATAATCAAGTTCTCAAAGTTACATAAATGACTGTTCTCTATCATTGTTTTTGACTTACAATATCTTACATTCTCAAATTCCATAAATAAAAATTAAATTTTCCCCATATCATAGAATACTTATACCTTTGTATAATCCACATGCTCAATACTTTATTAATTGCAAACTTAATAACTTTCACTTTCACATATTAATTCTTAAAAATGGATTCTCAAAATTTTTTTCGAAGAAATTTATCAACTTTCATGAAACAAACAAAATATGAAACTAAAAACATGGTAATTTAAGTTTTTTTAATTTGATAGCCCTTATCACTTTTAGATATAATTACAAAAGTAAATTAAAATTCCTAATTAGATAAGTTTTTTATGTCCAATGTACTCACATAATGCCTGATTTTCCTGAAGTCAATACAAAATAAGCTAGGAAATTATTTTACTATCTGCTAACTCAAGGCCAAGTAAGTTAATATTAACATATTGTTCTGAGAATCCTAAAATACACATAAGAAAACTACTCGAAAGAATGAATTCACCCATTAGGTTAGGTACTGCTCAAAATAAACTGCCCATGTGTTAAAAGCTCTCCAGGAACAGGCAGACAGTCACAAAACTTGGGACAGAGAAAAATGCCTGCAGGTAAAGAATTTCTAGATGTAATCAACAAAGACAAAAACTTGCAGACAATCTTAACAAAGAACCTCTAAATGGATTAAAAACTTGACAGTATTTATTTAAGCTAAAACTAACCGAAGAATAATGCAAATTTTGAATTATTAAATTGCTTGGAACACATTTTTAAATAGACTAAGAACAAAACATGTGACAATTCTCACAAACTGCCCTGGCTTTAAATTCCACAAACTTCTGAATAAAAGGAGCCAATGTTAACACTCAGTCTCTCTTTACCTACTCCAAAGTACCATACAATCTTCCCTAAAAGAAAAAGCTTCATGACATCTTTAATCAGTTCAGGATTTTACCTTCCTCTTCATTTTTTATTGTTTTTCCTTCTCTCAGCCCTGGGAATCAAACCCAGACAGGACCTCATTCATACTAAGCAAGTGCTTGACCACATATAGAGCTGTAACTCCAGTCTCAGTTCGAGGTAACTCAACCATCCAAACATTTAATGTTTACTATCTCACAGAAAATCGTAGCAAAATTAACAGCAAAATGTCTACAGACCTATCCACAATACCTAAGAAATTATTTATTTTACATTCGCTGACCTTTTTTCTATTTCTTAGGGTTATTTCATCTTCAAGTCTACAAAGTGTATTAGCAGTACTTTCTAAAGTTTCAAAGTAGCTTTTTTTAGAAAGTTATGAGTACTTGTATCTCAAACAGAAATGCTTTCCTTATGAAAACTTTATACCGCCACAGCTCTACAGCCTTTACTACTGTCACTACGGTTGCCAAGAGCAAATCCAAACCGACACCAATTACCACTCCAGCCTTTTACGGTGGATTTCTCATCATCAGACATTTTAGATATTAGCAAATAAATGGATGCCTTTCATACTCCTGTCTCAGTCATATAAACCACCACCATGCAGTTAGGAAAGGAACAATTCCACTACCCCTTTATACCACATCACTTTGCAATGTGAGTATTAAGAATCTAATGTGATTTATTTCATTTAAAAATTTACAGGGCTGGAGGATAAAGTCAGTTAAGTGCTTGGGTTTGGTCCCCCAAACCCATGTTAAAAAATACCAGGCATCCACACTTGTAATTAATTCTAGCTCTGGAAAGACAAAACAGGTAGATAGATCCCTGGTACATGCTGGACAGTCAAACTCAGCTAACTAGGAGAGTTGTAGGTCAGTGAAACTATCTGGAAAGGGGGGAAAAAAAAAAAAAAAAAAAAGAAAAGAAAAGAAAGAAAGAAAAAGAAAGTGGGTAGTGCCTGAGGACCACCATCTCAAGGTTGTCCTGATCTCCACAATCACACATGCATAAAAACCCACATTTACAAGTACACATATAAATTTTATAAATGAATCCAATTTTTAAAAATGATACTAAGTACCAACAGAATTGCACATATATAAAAAGATGAAGTTTCAGTCCTTTAGCACATACTGTTTCCTTTTTACCTAACACATTTTATCCCTAATTATAACTGTAAGTCATTTTAAACATCCAGCTTTGTGAACTACCAAGCTAAACTTATTATTTGAAACTCTTAAAAGGGGACAGCTAAAATTCATTATGTACATGTATGAAAACTGCCAAAGAATTTAAAATTAAAGGAAAAAATCCCCACAAAAGCCTTGTAATGCTACCAATACATACACCTCCTCATATGCTCTCTTTCAAACTGGAAAAAGAGTTATACAAGTCTTCAAAGTATCTTAATCCTAGTTTAAGGACATCTCATATGTTATCACTTTCCTTAAGTGCACATCTAAGTTTAATTCCATGACTCAATTTAATCAGCATACTCTAAATACATGTATACCTAAAACATATACATACTTGAGTAAATTCTATTCATGGCCCCTGTATTCATCTCTCAATTTGAAGCTACTAATAACTTACTTAAACCAAAGTGAAAAACACAGAAATCATACAGCAATGAAGAGGTACTCTACAATTTGGCTATTCTCTCAAAAACCTTCACCTTTACAAGAAGAAACGTATTACAATAACTCAGCTGTCAACTTGACACACCTGGGAAGAGGAGCTGCCTCCATCAAAGCGGCCTGCGGCCATGTACTGATGAAGTACAGCTCACGGTGGGTGGTACCCAGACTAGCTGTGTAAGAAAAGTAGCTAAGCCAGCCAGGGAATCAATCAATAAGCAGCATCTTCCATGGCCTCTGCTCCAGTTCCTGCCTCCAGGTTTTTGACATGAGTTCCTCCAACTTCCCTCAGGGATGGATTTTGATCTGGGAGTTTTAGGATGAAATAACCCTTTCCTCCCCAAGTTGCTTTTCGTGGAGATTTTTATGCCAGCAACATAAACCAAGGTAGGAAGACCACCAAAGAATGGTACTATTTATTCAACTTCCAAACTGGCATGATTTCTACAGGCTTAGTTTTCCAGTTTGGAAAACTAAACTCCAAAAATGAAGGCTAAGAACTTAAAAACAATGCACTGCTATTTCTAACTCAAAATCATACTTCCAGATAATTTTCAATCCATGCTTTTACATATGGTTACAAATAACCAAGACAAATTAATTTGCCCATATCACCTGCAAGCTATCACCAGGGTTTAAAACAACAAACCACATCTCCTGACTTATAATTCTTTCACTTTGACAAAAAGATATCTAGTAAGATGCAATCAGTTTAAGGAAAGAAAAGTATGATTTTTTTAAAGCAAAATTATAACATTTTAACAAATTAGCAAAACATTAACTCTAGTGAAAAAAAGAACTTGTAAGAAATAATGCAATCAAAGCATCCCAAGTCTGATGAAAATGCTTTAATAATCTGCTTTAATATCTAATAAAATAGCAGTCAGGACTAATTATGGAAAAAAGTGGGAAGCAGAACTAAAAACTCAACAAACTCAAATACATGAGTTAAGAAATGAGCCAGGTGGCTCATGCCTATAATCCCAACACTTGGGAAGCTGAGGCAGAGGACAGAGGCCACTCGACTACTGTAAGGCTGCAGCTAATTCAAGACCACCTTGGGATAAGTGAAATCCCACAGAAAAAAAATTGAAAATACTGTCCAAAAAACAGACCTCTTATTCTATAGAAATTTGGCTGGACTGAAGATGTAGCCAGCTCAATTTTGAAGGGCTTATCAAGCATGCGCAGAGCTCCTTGGTTCATTTCCTAGTACTACATAAACCACTCGGTAATTCCAGCATTCTGAGAGTGGAAGCAGAAATTCAAGGTCAACTTCAGCTACGTGGACAGTTCAAGGCAAGCCTATCTTTAAAATAAATAAATAAATAAATAAATACTTTTTTGGCTTAATACTTGGCTTCATGTAAAAGAATTCTGAAGAATACTTGAAAAATGTCCTTTACCTTAAAAAAAAATTACAGGTTAACAAATATAAACTCTGAATAAACTTAAATCAGTCCTCAAAACAATTTTAATATCCTATCATATTCCATTCACTTTTAAAAGAACATTTTAAGTGTTTGCCCAGATAATAATCCATCACATTCTTAATAGCAAAGACAAAATTCTCAGTTGTGAGAATCCCCTTCTTCAATCATTTATATATAATCATTTATATATACTGTATCAATTTTACTTTTCTTAACTTATAAAACTTTCAAAACTGCACTAAACACTCCATTTTCCTCTGGACCAAAACTGAATCATTGCAATTCTATTCATAGACTATCAGTGCTGATCAATACTTATTTTTAAACTCATTAAGTACAACTGTACATCTTCTTCCTAAAGATTTTCTAGAAAATTCCAATTTCACACTAATTTTTCCACTTAAAATACTGTTCAGTTTCTTGGTTAATACACCAACAAACTATTTCCATGTAGAAGTAGAAACTATTGATACTACATTTTTACACACCAAATAATTTTAAAGCAATGTTTGTTAATTCAATTTGATGTACAAAAAGTAAAACTTTAAGCCATGAGATTAAATTAAGACAACAGAATATACAAGAGATTTTGCATGTGTTTACCAAAACATAAAATTTTCAGATCTACTAATGTGCTCAGAAACCTGGCAATCAAAATGTTTTTAAAGCTAACTAAAATTGCAATTAAAGTGAAATAAAGATAATTCATATTCTCACACACCTCAGCATATAACTTGATGGATACAAAAGCACTTCCAAGGGTGCCTTGCATCCAGGAGGCAGTAAACGCTGAGTAAATAAAAGAGCAATAATCAACTCCAAGTTCCAGGAGGAATGTTCACCTGTCTTAAGAGTAAAGCCATCGTTGACTATAGAGATTAAAAAACTCTTCAAGCAAGAAAAAGCACCTTCGTGGAAAACGTGTGACTCTTGGTAAGTAGCACACTAACAAAGGCAATTTAAGAAATTTGAAAACCATGAATAGCTCATTTTACTGATATCTGAGCCAATGAGAACCCCTCTAAAATTAAATTAGGTCTAAATCTAAATCTGCAGTTGTGTTTTCACTACACAAACAAAATTATATTCCTACACAGATTAGTCATTCTCATTATTTGGTCAAACACTATTAATTGCTTTGATGAAAAAACATATTACTTAAAGTCTCCTAGTTAAAAAGACAGCAGTTTTTATTGACTTGGAGTTTGTGGAATTTTTAGAAAGGAAAACTGAGTTTGGTAAAACACACTGTATCTTTGTGACAGTATTTTTAGAGTTGATTTTTCTTAAACAGCAAGGAAGACATGGAAATTAAGATTTTTGCCAAAAAATATAAACCTAAAAACTTAAAACATCGAAAGCAGTAAACCTTGGCGTTTACTTCAAATCCCAATCACTTTGGGATTGGCCCAAGTATTGACTGAACTACCCTAAATCGCTACCTGAAAACTAACTTTAGACGTGGAAATGAAAAACAGTCTCCATTAGGTTTCTTAAGCCTAAACAACCACGTAGTCAACAATAGTTTACGTTAAAACATAAGACATACACACAAAAGCTATGCGAATTCTATTCAAAACCAAAGCAATCAGAATCGTGTCATGCCCTCGCCTCACAGAAGACATTCTGAACTCCCAAAACTGCCTCATCACTTCAGCCCTGACAACACGAGGAAGTACGTCTACCTCACGCAGTCACAAACGTGTCCAAAAGCATTTTTTTCAAAGTACTGTCTAAATTTCAACTGTTAGATGGGCCCTGCCGTAACTGACTATTCAATACATTCATACAAACAACTTCTATCAGGGTAGGCAAACTACAGCTCTTTTAATAAAGTCAACTAACAGTGAGACTTGACCTTTCCATTCACAATACTCAAGTGATAGCTCCATTTTGGGGAAGCAATTTTTTTAAATTATTGCCTTGAAAGACCCACAAACTATTTAAAAAAAACCGTTATTTTTCAAGCAATTAAGCAAAACATCTCAATATAAACAAAAAATTAAGAGCCAAGGTCCAGACCACGGTAACTATGCAACTAAAAATCAAAGCTCTTCAATGCTCTTCATTAATGATTTTTAATAAAAGGGGATATACCCCAAGAATCAGCAAAATTAGAAAACGCCTGTTAAAACTTCTCGGTTTCTACTTCAGCAGATATGTCTCTACAAATGCACAATGTGCCTCTGG